>MDKI01265958.1:0-93971 GCA_005239505.1 Nicotiana paniculata | reverse complement strand
TAAATTTAATTTGAAAAATAATTCACCAGAGTAATAGTTTCAGGAAAAGAATTCAAGGAACAAAGGCAAGTCAATAACTCGATCCTCAAAGTTCAGTGGAACCCGAAATATAAATTATCAAAGTCTTGTACAAATGAACTAGGGTCTTATCAGTATCCAACTATAACTAATCCCTATGTGAAATATAAAACTACCATAATAACTTGCACAGTCAGAAAGGAGCGCATAAGTACTTATATTGATGCAGCGTGCATCCCGATCCCACCAATTATCCCTTATTCCTCCTTAACAATTACATTAACATTAAATGATATATATATTTGTGTGTGTATATATATATATGTTGCGGCGTGCAAGACGATTTACAATAACAGTAAATAATATTTAATATGCTGCGGCACGCAACCCGATCCCACTAGTCCTCCCTTATTGCTCCTCAATATATCATCCTTATTCCTCCTCTTGCGGCGTGCAACCCGATCCCACCTATCCACCCTTATTACTCATGTTGCAGCGCGCAACCTGATCCCACCAAACATTAGTTTAAATAAGAAACAACAACAACCAATCCACAACTCAATTACCAAAATTTCTAATACCAAGAGTATGAGTACACGACAACAAGACTAGACAATATAACTGGTCAACACCACATATAAACTATGTACCCACTCGTCACCTTGCGTACACAACCTTCACATATCGAGATAGCACAAGTGACTTAATTCCTAAGGGGTGGTTTCCCCCACACAAGGTTAGGCAAGATACTTACCTAAATAGCGTAAAATGCTACTCCGGGATGCCCTCGTCTCTTGACTCGGTCTCGAGAAATTCTGAATCTAACCATAACCATATTAATACCATCAACATAGGCTAATAAATCAAATTCCACAATAAAAACTACAAGATCAGACTCTGTTTGGTCCCTTAAATCCTCATCTCAAACTCTCCAAAACTCAAGCCCTAACTCCCTCAATTTCACTTTGAAATCATCAATCAAATCCCAAAAAACCGAAGATGGATTCATCAAATATAACCAAAACCGAGTACAGAACACTTACCACAATCCATGTGGTGAAAATCGCCTCCAAAATGGCCCAAATCCGAGCTTCCCAACTCAATATATGACCGAATGAACAAACCCATATTTTATATATATTTCTGCCAGCTATTCTGCCTTGTTCGTGACAAACGATCTCGAAACTTGTTTTTATGCCTCCAATGGGTTCCTTGTGAAATTATAGTCAAGTTCTTTTGAATCACTCAATTTGACCTTATAAAGAAGGAGATGTGTTGGTTTCAATATTTGCAAACAGTGCAGATTTTTAAATACGCCGTCAATGGCAATTTCATAATTAATCTAAAAAATCTAATAATCTAATTCTTAGTAAATGACCATAAAGTCCTCATACGATGTCCAAATTCAACGATTCTTTTTGCTACGAGTCTGTAATTATGATACGGAGCTAATGCTTCAATCAGAAAAGAAATCAGAGATGATTTGTTCAATATGATATGGTTTATGCTTGGAGAAACGATGCTGAAACATATCAAATCAACTCAGAATGAGCTCAAATTTTGCACACAAGTCCTAATATGTCATGAGCTACTTGTGCCCCCAAACTATCGAGCGAAGTGCAAATTCTCGAAATGACCAATCGCGTCTTTGAAATTCTCCAATCATCTACGTGTAGAGGTGTTAATTTTGGAGTTCTTGCAATAATTCCTAGAAAGCTTGCAAAACTTCAACCATTTTCCCCAACATCTTGGTTATGATTATTAAATGGCGCATCAACAACCTTCCCTGGAGAAAGTTTTCAAATATCTTTTAGTAATATAGGCCCACACACCTTTCTTTCCTCTCAATTACCTAGAATGGAAGATTCAAAGTTCATCAATTGACAAAAACTTATGTGATTATGCAATTGAGAGATGCTTTGAAATCTGTTAACAACATCATGATAAAACCTCAGTAATAGTAAGAAGAGTAAACAATGAAACATCTAAGACCAGAATATGCTCAGAGAACACGGACAATCACTTATTCCAGAACATACTTTATAGCAGAAATCATGCAATTTTACGGCATTCCTTTACACCAGTTACTAAATAAGAATTCCTCAGGGGCATTCTTTAAAATAATGAACTGCACAGAATATCACCTGCCATCTCCTTCTTTTTTTCCATACTACATATTTTTCTGGTCACTATAAGTAACTATTGAAGAAAGAAATCATAAGGTTTCTAGCAATTTAGAATTTAACTACTCTAACCTTCTGTGTTTTAATTTTTTTTCCTTATGCTTGACTCTAACAATAATTTTGCGCCTAAAAACACTCCAAGTATAATATACAATATGACACACTCTACGTGAAGAATATCGAATAAAGGACCAACCATATAGAAAGTGAGAACAACTCTATCATTTTGGGTGAAAGAGTTCACAAGTCACTCGTACTTGAAATAATGCATCATTGAAACAAAAAGCACATATTATGAACTCATCATACATCTTCCATGTGTGAAAAAAATTCAATCAGAACACCATATATAAACTAGTTAAATTAACCAAAGTTTTCACACAATTAAGATTTAAAAAACTTCCAAGAGAAAAGTGTTACTTGATTTATCATCGTTATGCTGATCTTCACTACCACTAGTTAAACTATTCAATTCATTAGATTGATCATCATGTGCATTCTTTAGAGTAGTTCTGATTATCCAACTGCTCGGTATAAGGTTCGGTTGCAAAGTGATTTTGTTCATCCATCAAATGCTCAATATAAGGTCGCACATCAACATCATCTTGTTCAATTATGAGCCGGTTGCGACCTCTAGTTTTCATATATCCTTCTCCAAAATGAAGAAATTATCTTGCTGTATTAAATTATACTAGTACATATTAACTCCAACAAAGCAGCAGATCATATGCAAAATAGGAGGGAGCATTATCCTAATGTCAAGAAATGAAAAAAATTAACGTTTCGTGCATACAAACAAAGCCTTGAGACAAAGATTATTCTATAGATAAGAGTTAATGATGCACTGTGATAACCCGAGTACTCTTATATTTTAGAACCTAATTCTGCGCTTCAAAGCCTTAACCACCTAGTATTAGCCTCCTCAATTTACATGCGCAATTTGGGTTCTTTTTCCGGGAAGATTTTATGTTAAAAACTAAGAAAATATGAAATTTTTGCCTTAAAATCCAATTGAGTTTACTACGGTCAATGTTTTGAGCAAACGGACCCGGATTCATATTTTGACGGTCCCGGTTGGTCCGTATCGTGATTTGGGATTTGGACGTTGTGATGACCCAAAGAGTCAACTTATGATTTAAGACTCCATTCCGGGATCGTTAGCTTTAAAAATATTATTTTTATTCATCTCGATTTACATGTGGAGTCTGTGCGTGAATCGGGAAAGCTTTTATGTGAAAATATATGAAATAATAAATTTTGAGAGTTAAAATTTTATTTTTTGTTGAATTTAGTCAACGTTTTGAGTAATCAAACCCGGACCCGTGCTCCGACATTCTCGGGAGGTCCGTAATAAAATATGGGACTTGGGCATATGCCCAGAATCGAATTTCGAGGTCCCGAGCCCGGGAAATGAATTTTTTTGATGAAAATTATTTAACTAAAATTTAAAGGAATTAAAGAAATTGATTGATGTTTGAACTGGTTGGCATCGGGCCTGTATTTTTGTTCTGGATCCCGATACATGTTTATTATAATATTTAAGTCATATATGTGAAATTTGGTTGAAATCAGAGTTGATTTGACGTGATTCGGACGTCTGTTGAGAGGATAGTAATTTTGAAATGCTCTTGAGGAATTCATGAGTTTTAATGCTACATCTGTAGTTTTAGGTGTTGATTTTAGAGATTTGATCACATGAGCAAGTACGTAGGATGTTTTTAGATTTCTGTGCATGTATGGTTTAGAGATCCGAGTGGTCAGGTGCTATCCGGGCGATGCGCGAGTTGAGTTAAAACTCAACCAAGGCTACTGATGCACCAGTTTTGGTGTGCCCGCACCTGCAAGACTTTGGCCGCAGGTGCGAGCGACAGCCCGCGGATGCGACCCAACACCTTTACTTCGATCTCCGCAGATGCGGACTCCCCATTGCAGGAGAGGGACCACAGAAGCGGAAACCCGTTCGCAGATGCGATCCCAAGGGCCCAGTCCCATTCCGCAAAAGCGGACCTCCTGTCCGCAAAAGCGGACGTGCAGATGCGGCCAAATATCGCAGGTGCGACGGTTGGGCAGTGAGTTCACTTAATTCGAACTCCAACCCTTTTATTCTTATTTTTGAAGGAGTAGACGACCAAGGCCGATTTCTCTGAGGAAATTTCTTCCCCAAAACATAGGTAAGTGTTCTTTAACTTGTTTCTTTCTATCTTTTACTTCCGATTACAAGAACTAAACCTAGAAATCTAAGGTTTTCAAGGTGGAATTTGGGGATTTCGGGTAGAAATTAGGTATTTCGAAAATTGGGGGAATTTGACCTCAACTTGGGGTCAGATTCAAAAACTAATTGCATATTCAGGCTCGGGGTGAACGGGTAAACGAATTTTGGTCCGAACCTCGAGTTTGGACCAAGCGGGTCTGGGGTCGATTTTTAACTTTTTTTGGAAAAACTTAGGAAAACCATGATTATGCATTAAAGTTAATTCCTTTATCAATAATTAATGATATTGAACTAATTATGATTATATACGAGTGGGTTGGAGGTGAATTCTAATGGAAAAGTTGTACTTGGGCAGTGAGTGGCCTACAAAATCGAGGTAAGTGTTGTGTCTACCCTTAGCTTGAGGGAATATGTATTGAATGAATACTTGCTGCTTGTTTTGTTGTTGAATACGATGTATAGGTGAGGTGACGAATACCTATACGTTGTGGTCGAGTCATAACATGCGAGTGAAAATTAATTCTTGTTATTCTTGATGTCTTAAAGCCTATTATCTATGATTATTGTTGTTAGTGAAATGTTGGAAGATTTGTATCCGGTTCCACCAAGATGGATAATATTGTAAATATTGAGTTGAGATTGAAATGGTAAATGGTGATGGAAACTATGATGAAATACTGATTTCTTGTGAAATTCCTCTTTTTATGTTGTTAATGATTATGTGACTAGTGAGGATGAGTGTAAAGCACTAAGGGTGATGTTGTGCATAATTTATTTAAATGGTGAGGAAGAGTGTAAAGAACGAAGGATGATACCGTGCATAATTTATTTAAATTGTGAAGAAGAATATAACGCAAGAAGGGTGATGTCGTGCATAATTTATCTATATTGTGACATGAGAATAAAAGCACGAAAGGTGATATCGTGTATTCTTATTTATAATATGGTGAGGATGAGAGTAAAAGCACGAAGGGTGATGTCGTGCATTCTAATTATTATTTGGTAAGGCTAAGAGTAAAAGCACGAATGGTGATGTCGTGCAAGTTTCCTTTCCATTTTAATTACTTAAATTGTTGTTGATCACTTTCTATTTTTGTCTTATTGTTTTGTCACTCTTATGTTAAATTCCCCATTGTATGATCCCTTCCCATCATTTGTTGTCTACTTTTCTTTCTTTTTTTTACTGCTATTTCTTCTAGTATGATTATACATGTCCAAGTTTTTATGTGGTCTCCTGTCCTAGCCTTGTCACTACTTCGCCGAGGATAGGCTCGATACTTAGCAGTACATGGGGTCGGTTGTACTAATACTGCACTTTGCACTTCTTGTGTAGATCCAGGTTTAGGTCTGAGCTGAGTTCGAGTTAGAGCTGACACTTCCGCACGGAGACACGAGGTAGATTTGCTGAAATCCATAGATTCTTGGAGTCTTTTCATTATTATTCAGCTGTTGTTTTATTTAGTTCATAAACAGTTATACATTTTCCTTCAGCCAAATTACTTGTAGTAAATTCTTAGTAGTTCGTGATTTGTGACTCCAAACCCTTGGGTAGCTATACATTAGTATTAGTTTCGCAGTATCATTTTACTATTCCATTTATTACTGTTGGTATCGTATGTTGGATGGTACTTACATTTCTCATATGTTTTTACTTGTTTTAATGTCATAACCCTATAATGTTGGCTTGCCTAGAAAGTATTGTATTAGGCGCCATCACAGTCCCGACAGTGGAAAATCAGGTCTTGACAAGTTGGTATCAGAGCACTAGGTTTCCTAGGTCTCACAATTCACGGACAAGCTTAATAGAGTTTGAGGGATCGGTACATAGACGTCTGTACTTATCTCCAGAGGCTATAAAGTTAGGAACAAGTTCACTTTTATTAAACTATGTCGTGCGATTCTTTTTATACCAATACTGATTAAACTCTTCTATTATTATTCTCTCGCATATGGTCAGAACCTGCACCTCTTATTCCGCTGACCAGCAACCGGATCCTCCAGCAACAACAGCTCCATCAAGGGGCAGAGGTCGAGGCAGGGGCAGGACTCAGCCCAGTGGTCAGGCAGCAGCTCCAGCTGCGGAGCCCCAGATAGAGCCTTATGAGTGGGCTCCAGCTCAGACCATTCCAGGGGGACCAGCTCAGGTCCCAATGGGGTTTATTGCTACCCCGATGCTTCAAGACGCCTTGGTCCGACTAGTAGGCCTTATGGAGAGTGTAGCCCAGACTGGTGCACTCCTTGAGGCAGCAGCCGTATCTCAGGATGGAGAAGGAGTCCAGACTCATGCTACCCACACTCCGGAGAAGATTACTCCTTAGCTTCAGACCCCAATAGTTTGGGGTAGTTCAGCCAGTTGCTGCAGCATCGCTCGTTGATGGGACATCTATATCCTCCGATGCTTTATGGAGATTGGACAGGTTTATCAAGCTTTTCCCTGTTCATTTCAGTGGTTCAACTTTAGAGGACCCCTAGAAATACCTTGATAGTTGTCATGAGGTTCTTCAGAACATGGGTATCTTGGAGACCAATGGGGTCGACTTTGCTGCTTTCCAGATGAATGGTTCTACCAAGAAATTGTGGAGGGATTATGTATTAACTAGACCAGCGGGATTACCTGCTCTTACTTGGGACTAGTTTTCACACCTCTTCTTGGAGAAGTTTGTACCTATTACTACTAGAGAGGAGCGCCGCAGTCAGTTTGAGCATCTCTAGTAGGGCAGCATGATTGTTACGCAGTATAAGACCCGTTGCGTGGATTTGGCCCGTCAAGCTACTCTTTTGGTACCCACAGAGAGGAAGAGGGTTAGGAGATTTATTGAGGGTCTTTCTTAGCCTATCAGACTGCAGATGGCTAAGGAGAAAGTGAGAGAGATATCATTCCAGGATGCAGCCAATGTGGCCTGGCGAGTTGAGGTAGTTCTTGGATTGTGAGGCCAGGGGTCAGACAAGAGACCTCGCCATTCCAGTGGATTCAACGATGCATCATCTAGAGCGGGGTTACTTTCAGTAGAGGCCATTCTTCCAAACCATTCCATTCAACACTTCAGACATCCCATGGTGCCCCAGGTGGTCGTGGCTCTTACTTTCCTTATTCTGATAAGCCAGTACCTATCAGTGCACCTCCTCTTCAAAGTTTTCAGGGTGGTTATACAGGTCGACAGGGTCAGTTTGCCGGCCAGCAATCTAGTAGCTGAAGTCTTATTATACTTGTGGTGACCCAAGGCACATTGCTCAATATTACCCTCGCACGTCGGGTAGTTATCAATATCAGGGTTCTCATGCTATAGTTCTGGCACCAGCTTCCGCACCACCTACCCAACCATCCAATGGTAGGGGCTAGGTATCCAGAGGTGGAGGCCATCTCGCTAGAGGTGGAGGTCCGCCTGTTAAAGGTCATCCCGGACACATGGTTAAGGGTGGCGGGGCCGAGCCCTGATTGTATGCATTCCCGGCTAGACCTGAGGCGGAGTCCTTTGATGTTGTTATCACAGGTACCATTTCAGTTTGCAATAGAGATGCTTCAGTTCTTTTTGATCTGGGGTTTACTTAGTCTTATGTGTCATCTTATTTTGTTTCGTATTTGGTTGTGCCCCGCGATTCCTTGAGCGTCCATGTTTATATGTCTAGGCCCATGGGGGATGCTATTGTTGTAGATCCTGTGTATCGCGTGTGTGTGGTCATTATTGAGGGTCTTGAAAACAGTGTGGATCTTTTGCTTCTTCATATGATTTATTTCGATGTCATGTTGGGCATGGATTGGTTGTCCCCTTATTACGCCATCTTGGACTGTCGCCAAGACAGTGACACTAGCTTTGCCAGGGTTGCCTCGATTATAGTGGAAAGGCATTCCTGGTCATTCCTCCATCAGGGTTATTTCTTATATGAAGGCTCGGCGTATGGTCGAGAAGGGGTGTTTGGCCTATTTTTGGTCATGTTCGTGATTCTAGTGCTGAAGTTTCTTCCATAGACTCGGTTCCTGTCGTTCGTATGTTTCTCGAGGTGTTTCCTACATACTTGTCGGGGGTGCCACCCGACAAGGATATCAATTTTTGCATTGATGTGGCTCCGGTCACTCAGCCCATTTCTATTTCTCCATACCGAATGGCCCTACCGGAATTGAAAGAATTGAAGGAACAGTTGCAAGACTTGCTTGATAACAAAGTCACTATCAAGAACAAGTATCCTTTTCCGAGGATTGATGATTTGTTTGAACAGCTTCAGGGTGCCAAAGTGTTTTCAAAGATCGATTTGAGATCGGGCTACCATCAGTTAAAGATTAGGGAATCCGACATCTCTAAGACAGCTTTTCGAACGAGGTATGTGCACTATGATTTTCTGGTGATATCTTTTCGCTTGACTAATGCCCCTACAACATTTATGGACTTGATGAATTGGGTGTTTAAGCCGTATCTGGATTCCTTCGTAATTGTGTTTATTGATGATATTCTAATATACTCCCGCAGTTAGGAGGAGCATGAGCAACACCTTTGGATAGCGCTTCAAACTTTGAGGGACAGTCATTTGTATGCTAAATTTTCAAAGTGCGGGTTTTGGTTGGATTCAGTAGCTTTCTTGGGTCACATCGTATCAGCAGAGGGTATTCAGGTAGATTCTAAGAAGGTAGAGGCGGTCAAGAACTGGCCTAGACCCACTTCATCCACGAAAATCAGGAGCTTCTTGGGTTTGGCGGGTTACTACTGTCGTTTTGTAGAGGGGTTTTCATCTATAGCAGCCCCAATGACTAAATTGACTCAGAAAGGTGCCCAATTCAAATGGTGGTACGAGTGTGAGGTGAGCTTTCAGAAGCTCAAGACAGCCTTGACTTCAGCACCGGTGTTGGTATTTCCATCAGGTTCGGGATCTTTCACGGTATATTGTGATGCCTCCCATGTTGGGCTCAGAGCGATATTGGTGCAGGAAGGCAGGGTGATTGCATATGTGTCTTGGCAGTTGAAGATTCATGAGAATAATTACGTTGTCTATGACTTAGACTTGGCAGCCGTTGTTCACGCATTGATGATTTGGAGGCACTCTCTTAATGATGTTCCGTGTGAGGTTTTCACGGATCATCGCAGCCTTCAGTAGTTGTTCAAACAAAAGGATCTAAATTTTAGACATAGGAGATGGTTAAAGCTACTGAAAGACTATGGCGTCACTATATTGTACCATCCGGGGAAGGCCAATGTGGTGGCAGATGCATTTAGTAGGAAGGCGGTGAGTATTGGCAGCCTTGCATTCATTCCAATCGGTGAGAGGCCGCTAGATTCAGACATTCAGACTTTCGCTAATCAGTTTGTGAGGTTAGACATTTAGGAGCCCAGTTCTAGCTTGTATAGCCTCTTGGTCTTCCTTATTCGAGCATATCAGAGATCAGCAGGATGATGACCCGTATTTGATGGTCCTTAGGGACATAGTTTGGCACGGTAGTTCCAAGTAGGTTACAGTTAGAGATTACGGTGTTTTGAGGATGCAGGGTCAAGTGTGTATTCCTAATGTTGATGGGCTTCGTGAGTTGATCCTTGAGAAGTCTCACGGTTCTAAGTATTCTATTCACCTGGGTGCAACCAAGATGTACCAGGACCTGCGGCAGCATTATTGGTGGCGAAGGATGAATAAAGATATATTTTCTTATGTGGCTTGGTGCTTAAATTGTCAACAAGTGAAGTATGAGCACTAGAGACCCGGTGGTTTGCTTCAGCAGATAGAGAGTCATGAGGGGAAGTGGGAGCATATAACTCTGGACTACGTTGGTGGACTCCCACAAACTTAGAGGAAGTTCGATGTCGTTTGGGTAATTGTGGATAGGCTGACTAAATCAGCACGTTTCATTCCGATGGCAAGTACTTATACCTCGGAACGATTGGCAGATATATATATTCGGGAAATTGTTTGACTTCACGGTGTGCCCGTGTCTATCATTTCTAATCGAGGTATGCAGTTTACCTCGCACTTTTTTAGGGAAGTTCGGTGTGAGCATACTATACAGATCTTGGAGGATATACTCCGCGCTTGTGTTATAGATTTCGGAGGATTATGGGATCAGTTCTTGCCGTTAGCGGAGTTTTCCTACAACAACAGCTACCATTGAGCATTCAGATGGCTCCCTACGATGCATTATATGGTAGATGATGCAGATCGTCAGTTGGATGGTTTGAGCCGGGAGAGGCTAGGTTATTGGCTACAGACTTAGTTCAGGAGGCCTTGGACAAGGTCAAGATTATACAGGATCGGCTTCGTACAGCTCAGTCCATGCAAAATAATTATGCCGACTGTAAATTTCGTGATGTAGTATTCATGGTCGAAGAGAGGGTATTACTTCGGGTATCGCCTATGAAGGGTGTTATGAGAATTGGGAAGAAGGGCAAGTTGAACACTAGGTATATCGGGCCATTTCAGATTCTCGAGAGAGTGGGGGAGGTAGCTTATAGACTTGCATTCCCTACAGGGTTATCCTCAGTTCATCCGGTATTCCATGTGTGCATGCTCCGAAAATATCATGGTAAACCTTCCCACGTGTTGGATTTCATCTTTTTCCAGTTGGACAACAATTTGACTTATGAGGAAAAGCCAGTAGCCATTCTAGATCGACATGTTCTAGATCAGCCTATTGAGACAGCTACTTGGGAGTCCAATTCGGACATCCAGAGTAGATATCCCTACTTGTTCGCCAGTTCATGTACTTTTCTATGTCTGTTTGAGGACGAACGTTTGTTTTAGAGGTGGAGATTGTGATGCCCCGAAGGGTCATCTTATGATTTAAGACTCCATTCCGGGCTCGTTAGCCTTAAAAACATTATTTTTATTCATCTCGATTAGCGTACATAGTCCGCGCGTGAATCCTGAAAGCTTTTATGTGAAAATATATGAAATAATAAATTTTGAGGGTTAAAATTTTATTTTTGGTTGACTTTGGTCAACGTTTTGAGTAAACAAACCCGGACCAGTGTTCCGACGGTCCTGGGAGGTCCGTAGTAAAATATGGGACTTGGGAGTATGCCCAGAATCGAATTCCGAGGTCCTTAGACCGATAAATGAATTTTTTGATGAAAATTGTTGAACTGAAATTTAAAGAAATTGATTGATGCTTGAACTCATTGGTATCTGGCCCGTATTTTGGTTCCGGAGCCCTATACAAGTTTATTATAATATTTAAGTCATATCTGTAAAATTTGGTGGAAATCGGAGTTGATTTGACGTGATTCGGACGTCTGGTTCAGAAGATAGTAATTTTTAAATGTTTTTGTGAAATTCATGAGTTTTAATGCTAAATTTGTAGTTTTAGGTGTTATTTTAGCGATTTTATCGCACGATCAAGTCCGTAGGATATTTTTAGATTTGTGTGTATGTTTGGTTTTGAGCCCCGAGGGCTCGGGTGCCATTCAGGCGATGCGCGAATTGAGTTAAAACTCAACCAAGGCTGCTGGTGCACTAGTTCTGGTTTGCCCCCACCTGCGAGTATTTGGCCGCAGGTGCGACCCAAGACCTTTACTTCGATTTTTGCAGATGCTGACTCCTCATCGCAGGAGCGGGACCGCAGAAGCGAAAACCCGTCCGCAGATGCGACCCCAAGGTCCCAGTCTCATTTCGCAAAAGCGGACCTCATGTTTGCACGTGCGGACGCGCAGATGTGGCCCAAGTACCGCAGGTGCAAAGGTCGGGCAGTGAATTCATTTAATTCGAACTCCAGCCCTTTTCTTCTTATTTTAAAGGAGTAGACGACCTAGGGAGATTTCTCTAAGGAAATTTCTTCTCCAAAACGTAGGTAAGTGTTCTTTAACTTGTTTCTTTCAATCTTTTACTTCTATTTACAATAACTAAACCTAGACATCTAAGGTTTTCATGGTGGAATTTGGGGATTTTGGGTAGAAACTAGGTATTTCGAAATTTGGGGGAATTTGACCTCAATTGGGGTCGGATTCCAAAACTAATTGCATATTCGGGCTTGGGGGTGAACAGGTAAACTGATTTTGGTCTGAACCTCGAGTTTGGACCAAGCGGGCCCGAGGTAAATTTTTAATTTTTTTGGAAAAACTTAGAAAAACCATGATTATGCATTAAAGTTAATTCCTTTATCAATGATTAATGATATTGAACTAATTATTGTTAGATACGAGTGGATTGCAGGTGAATTCTAAAGGAAAAGCTGTACTAGAGCGGTGATTGGCCTGTGAAATTAAGGTAAGTGTTGTGTCTAACCTTAGCTTGAGGGAATAGGTATTGAGCGACTACTTGCTGCTTGTTTTGTTGTTGAATACAATGTATAGGTGAGGTGACGAGTACCTATATGTTGTAGTCGAGTAATAACATGTGAGTGAAAGTTATTTCTTGTTATTCTTGCTATCTTAAAGCCTATTATCTATTATTATTGTTGTTAGTGAAATGTTGGAAGATTTGTATCCGGTTCCACCGAGATGGATAATATTGTGAATATTGAATTGATATTGTAATGGTAAATGGTCTATTTTGATAATACTGTTAATATTGAATTTAGATTGAAATGGTAAATGGTGATAGCAACTATGAAATACTGATTTCTTATGAAATTCCTCTTTATATGTTGTTAATGATTCTATGACTAGTGAGGAAGAGTGTAAAGAAAGAAGGGTGATGTCGTGCATAATTTATTTAAATGGTGAGGAAGAGTGTAAAGCACGAAGGGTGATTCCGTGCATAATTTATCTAAAGTGTGAGGTGAGAGTAAAATCCCCAATCGTGATGCCATGCATTCTAATTATTATTTTGTATGGCTCAGAGTAAAAGCACGAAGGGTGATGTCGCGCAAGTTTTCTTTCTATTTTAATTTCTTAACTTGTTGTTGATCACTGTCTATTTATATCTTATTTTTTTCTCATCTTATGTTAAATTCCCTATTGTATGCTCCCTTCCCATCATTTGTTGTCTACTTTTCTTTATTTGACGTTATTTCTACTAGCATGATTATACATGTCCGGGTTTTTATGTGGTGTCCTGTCCTACCCTCGTCACTACTTCGTCGAGGTTAGGCTCGACACTTACCAGTACATGGGGTTGGTTGTACTGATACTGCACTCTGCACTTCTTGTGCAGATCCAGGTTTAGGTCCTAGCAGTGTTCGAGTTAGAGCTGACACTTCCGCACAGAGACACGAGGTAGATCTGCTGACATCCACAGATTCCTGGTGTAACAACCCAAAATCCCTAAGGTCGTGATGGCACTGGACATCAATGTCAAGCAAGCCAAGTCATTAATTAATTGAAATAAATTTTCGATTTTAACATTTATGAAAATATTTCCTTTCACTTTATTACATATTAACCAAATAAAAATCTGTTAATTAAAAAACAATAGTTTGAATATTACACTTTAACAAATATACCACAACACATATCCCAGAACACGGTGTCACAAGTACATGAGCAATTTCTAAGAGCTTATACAATCATTACAAAACCTGTCCGAAATACTACTGGACAAGGAAATTAAAATGAAATAAATATAGTACGAGGGAGACTCTATCAGCTGTGGATCGCCTCCAGATGATGCAGCTTGTCTAAGTCTTCGTCCTCCTCATTGCTATGAAAGTACCTGTGCAATAAAATGCACATCAAGTGCAGCATAGGTACAAAAAAACAACATGTACTTAGTAAGTTGCCCGCCTAACCTCGGAGGGGTAGTGATGAGTGGTCGAATTAGACACTCACTAAAGGCCATAAGAATTATTTAACAGTGTAAGATGAACACGATAAGCATATAAAGGTAGTAAAGCAGCATGTATATAAGGCACTGAACTCCAAGTAAATACTGGAAATAAACAACAGATACCACTTTCTCATTATTTTCGAAATATCTTAAATAAATAATTTCCTCTTTGTTTTCCCCCAAATATCATAAATCACAAATACCTCTTTATTTTCTCCCAAATATATTATCACTTCAATATCATGTAGAAAACATTTAACAATTTAGCATGCACATACGGGACAAGGACAACCGGCCCGAGCCGTAATAATAATCATTTTGTGCACTGCCGAGGATCGAACGGCCCCTACCAAAACTGCATCTCGCAATATAATAATCCTCTCTGTGCACTGGCGAGGATCGAACGGCCCGTCCCATAAGTGCATCTCTCAATGTAATAATCATATTTATGCACTGCTGAGGATCGGACAGCCCATACCAAAACTGCATTCTAAATCCGTCGAGGCGTACAGCCCGCTCCCATGAGAGTAGGGGAAATAACACTCCGCTCGCGGAAGCGGTCACATGCAGACATGCACAATTAACAATCCACCCAAATACGCCAGGAACACAAATACTCAAGCAAGTGACCGATTTCCATTTTAGAAACCACAAATAGTATTTAAATCCCTTTTTCGAAATTCAATTGTCGAGTTTTATTTAACGTTTAATAACACAACCTTATTCAGAAATACAATTGCCCACGAAGGAAATGAATTCTCTTTTTAGATGATTTAGAAATAAACTCTAATCTCCCTTAGTCATTAATTACAATTTCGATTATATTAGCAGTTTAATATTACAGACAATATCACAGATACAACAGGTAAGGCATGCTAGTTGGTCCTAGGCTACCCGGACATGGCATAATAGTAGCTACGCACGGACTCCCGTGACCTCGTGCGTACGTAGCTCCCGCGGATAGTAACACATACTTAATTATTTCACCTAGGGGGACAATTCCCCCTCACAAGGTTAGAAAGGAGAATTACCTCGCTCCGAAATTCCAATACTGGCTTCCAAGCCCTTCCGATGACTCCAACGGACGCGCAACGCTCCGAACCTACCACATAACGGCAAAGCAATGAAAATTCATCCTAATAGTCACAAAAAATTCAAATTATATACTTTCCCGACCCCGCTCGGGGAAATGACCAAAATGCCCTCGAGCCCAAGTGTCTGGAAATCCGAAATTCTCGATGATACATTATACCCATAGCTCTACTAGTTCAATCATACAATTTACTCTACATTCCATGCTCAAATTCGTGGCTAAACTCCAAATTTACATTTTCTAGGTTTCTTTATTTTTCAAAATTCTCCTCAATTCCTCTACCAAATCTATGTAATAATCTTGTATTAAATTCAAAAAACGTGAAGAAATTACTTACCTTGTGATCCATGACCAAATCCTCTCCTTGAAGCTCCTCCAAATCACCCATGGCATATGAAAATGGATGAAGAAATAACAAAATTCTCTCTTAAAAACAATCTGCCCAGGCCCATTTCTGCACCTGCGGTCCTACCTCCGCACATGCGCTCCCGCAGGTGCGACCAATCTCCCACACCTGCGGCTTCCCAAAATCGCTCATGCGCCCTTTTGTCCGCACCTGCGATTTCGCAAGTGCGAAAATTCCATCGCACTTGCGGTCCCCAGCCAAGCCTACCCACTCTCGAACCTTCGGCGCCCAAGCCGCACCTGCGGCAACACTCGCAGGTGCTAATCACACCAGATGATAGCAATTCAAGCCTTCTTCAAACTCTCAACTTGATCTGTTAACGACCCGGAATCCACCCGGGGCCCCCGGGACACCGTTAAATTATATCAACCTGTTCCAAAACATAATGCGGTCTTGATCGAGGCCTCCAATCACATCAAACAACATCAAAACCACGAATCTCACCCAAATCCCAACTTTATGAACTTAGAAATTTCCAACATCCACATCCGATCCGAAACCTATCAAATCACGTCCGATTGACCTCAAAATTTGCGCACAAGTCATATTCGACATTACGGACCTGCTCTAACTTCCGAAATCACATTCCGATCTCGATATCAAAACTTTCACTTCCGGTCGAATTTCTCAAAAACCTTCAAATTTCTATCATTAGCCAAAGGACTTCAAAATGACGAATGCACATCCAAATTCATTTCCGATCGCGCTCCTAACTCCAGAATCACCATAAGAAGCTATTCCCAGAATCAGAATCCCAAACGGACATCCACAACACTAAAATGCACTTCAAGACCAAATTTATGAACTTCTTCTAAAATGCTAACTTCCACAATCTGCATCAAAACAATCCCGGGTTATCCAAAATCTGGTCCGGATATACGCCCAAGTTCGAAATCATCATACGAACCTGCTCGAACCTTCTAATCCTGATTCGGAGGTCGTTTACTCAAAATTACAACCTTGGATTATTCTTCCAACTTAAGGCTTTTGAAATGAGAATTTTCTCAAAATCAACTCTAAACTTACCGAAATTCTATTCCGACCACACCTACAAGTTATAACACCTGAAACGAAGTTGCTCACGACTTCAAACCGCTGAACGACGTGCTAGAGCCCAAAAAACCGGCCAGGTCATTACATTCTCCCCCACTTAAACCGACGTTCGTCCTTGAACGTGCTAAGAACTGCTCTTGAGTTATCTGAAAACACTGATTAACTTTTCGAGCACCTGCCCGTGCTACCACAACCCAGTTGAGTACATTAGCTTGATCACATCTGAAGATTTCTTCTTTTATCCATATAATAAGCTCAGAACCTAGTTCCAACACTTGAAATTTTCTCTTGCCAGGACTAGTCCCAATATATAAGCACTGTATCAACTACCACACGATATACCAGAACATGACTGCATACCTTTGCTGAATTAGCACCATGCACCGCATAACGCATCATCTGACACAATGACACTCCATGAACCTTATTAGCCAAAATTTCACAAATCTGGTGCTCCTGATGCACCTCACAACAAATATACAGACATCCTGCCATAATGCTGACGATACCACCACAACGGAGGAAATGTGCAGAAATTCATACCCAACTGCAGAGTTAACAAATCATTGAATACCTCGTCCTGACTAGAATCATTACTTCATTATGAACCTGAATAATGGCATTTGTTCTATAATATACACTTCACATAACCTTATGGCACCGATCCCTGATCCGATAATCCCGTGTCACCCAGTAAGAACTGCTCAGACAACAAATCACCCTGACATGACCAACAACCTCACATGATACCACATTTACAATAGGCCATAACTCGAACATGATAAATAAGAAATGACTCACGAAGGGACTATTCAACTCACGCAACTAATATGAACTTTTCTCAGAAATTAGGAAATAAAACACAAGAAAAATAAATATATATTAACCCTACTCATCATCACACAGTTGCGGCGTGCAACTCGATCTAAATAACATACCCGTGGCGGCGTGCCACCCGATCCCATGATAAAACTCACATAAGGAAATATACACGGAGCTGAATCGCTCACTAATACACAAATTATTGAATATCGATCATAAGCACGCTAAGTGCATAATACCATCCTGGGGAGACGGATAAAGCCTCATGCTACAAAACTTAAGCACAACTGATGTGCGATATATATATATATACACTCTAGACCCCAAAAGCTATCCTGCTCACATAACATCCCCACTACGCGGGACCTCAACACATAGGAAATTATCAAGCCGTTTCACAACTCACACTGCACAATCATAATAACACATAAATTTGACGAAGACGGAACAACATCTGTTGTTCTAATACCTTCCCATGAAAGGCGCTCTACTAAAATGAACATGCCTGGCTCATACGGAGCCCATAATCATATTTAAATTTATCCACAAACATCGAGCCACCTTGCTCGCACCAAACTATGCTAATAGCCTTTACCTGGGTCCATATTAACCCACTTCCTCTCATAATACACGAGAACGACCATCATAGCCGGGACACACACCCCACAATCCACAACCAAATGAACCGAACGCCTCTCAATCATAACTTCTCAAATAAACAACATTGCACTTCTTTATATTTAGTCCAAACCTTCAATCCATCAAGTGACTACATGTCACACTTTATACAATCTTTCTGTGGTCATGCTTCTACGACCTTCCACACAAGGCAACAAGTCTGCACATCCACCAGTGGCCATACTACGATGTAGGACAAATCAAGAACCTATAACCAGGGTACTAAGCCTCTTCCACTGAATATCAATCTCAGATGACATTGAAGATAACACCAGCTTATTATGAACTTCCAAATATCTTTTTCTTGCTCTTCCGAGCTAATCACTTCCTTATTAACACAGAACGCAATCTCGATTTTTTCTCCCTGTTACATACTGCTTACCGCACCTAACATGCCAATATGAGGTAGCGCAAGAATTCCATCACAACTTCTGAACCACCAATAGGGTGACCACTTCATCATATAGAAACCTTTTTCTTAACTCGATTCAAGAGTACCATCTCGACACACGAGTGAATTCCCACAATCACCCAACATGCAAATTCTTAAGTAGTAGTCTATACCACCATACCCCTTCCGGGATTCGCCTACACCTGACAGGCCATAGCGTTCAAACGCTCCCACATGAAATCCGTAACAACGGCCGACAAGCCCCGCACACACCGGCACAAGCCACATGGATAACTTAATCACATCGGACGGACTGATCACTGCCGCAAATGTGCCATTTCAACCATGGCTAATCAATCTATTTTATTTTAATCATCTTGAATTGCCTCAGGAATAATAGCAACTTTCTTCAACTCATAACAAACTCAACGCTCACTCATCCCGAGTGACCTTGATTCACGAGACTATGCTGCCTAAATCCCGCAACCAGTCTCATACCCTTCTGATAATCTTTCTTCAATCCAGAGTTTATTTCTCTCACTCCAACACTATCCTGCATGCTAAACATATCATAGAACATTCCAACCATCTTCCAACATATCATAAATTACTCTGCAGTAACTCGATTCTCGATCACACGGCTGCCTGAAACCCTTAAACTCTGCATTCTTGACTTTTGAATTCACTAGGGCCGCTATTGAAAGTCACCCACTCTGACTGGCGCCGAATACAATCAAATCCAAGTCTCTCCTATCACATGAACACCCTTTTCAAGGAAACACGTGACTGAGTCACTATCCTGGCAACTCATCTACGCCTTAAGCAAAATTCTAAATCTTCCAATGCCTATCCCTGATCCGATAGGGCTAACTTTTTCACATATTCATCAAATCCTACGCACAATTATAATTTTACTCCTTTCCCTTAGCTGAAATAACTTTCCAACATGCCGATAATCCGCGACCCTATGAGAAGATAACCCTACAACCCAACTGCAGATGGTGGAACTCCCCCACTTAGCCCGAAGCTACTCATTACACCACTCTAGACCCTGCCGAGATCCTTTCTCCTTTGATAACATGATCTTGCTCCACCAATCCATCCAATTCCTCCAAATCTTCTTGCTATAACTCCCTAAATACTCAAATTCTCTAGCATCATTCACACATTCCGCCTCCTACCAAATAGCCACTAGAACCCCTCACCTAGACCTGCCAACCCCACCATCGCTAACCTATTCACAGAAGATAACCCACCTGTGGAGATCACCCACCTGTGGAGATCACCCACAAACACCTTCCAACGACGCTGAAATGCGCGCTCTCTATGATTTCAATACCCCATCCTACGCGCTGCATCATTTACCAACTTACTAGTCCGTCTGCTCCTCATGGAAATACGTTAAATGCGCGGCAATATCTTCAAATTCAAAGCTACGCTACTGCTTCCCCCACTTTTCAACTGCTCGACTTCCGCTTCTTACACCTGGCCTCCTAGAAATGGAACCACCGCCTAGCCTCACTTCAGGATCAATCTCTGCCAACCGCAATCTTCAATAATTCTTCTCAATACTCTGACCCCACACAACCGAAGAAACCATACCACCGAAAAACTTAACACATTCCATTTGATCAATGCCGACGATTACACGTCACAGGTGCATATCCCACCTCGCTTGAGGACACCAAGTCTTACTACTTTATCAACCCCAACCGGACCATTCAGAATCCAAATGTCTTTCCCCTGCCGGAAAAATAAAATCTCGAAATAAAACTCTGAGAAGACCTCCCTTCAAACCATTCATCACCCCAACATACGCGCAAGCATTCTATCATCATATCGACATCGCGCAACAACCAATTGCAAGCATCATCACTACCTGCGCACAACCTTAAGGCTCCCAGAAAACACAACTACTGAGCTGAAACAACATATTATTCTCTTGCAAGGCCATAACAACAACCCCAACCAATTACACATGGAAGCTTCTCGAATTACATCCGTAGCACCATTTCAATTCATCAAATTCCTGATTCATAACAAGTGCTTCGCGACGCGTAAGATTGAGTAGGAATGAACCTAAGCATAAGCCTCAAAGGAATCAACTCGCACGCTGAGGAATCAAGAAGGGAAGTACTCCTAACAGCACTGTAGCCTCTCAAAGATAAGTATAGACGTCTCCGTACCGATCTGCAAGACTCTACTAGACTTGCACATGACTCGTGAGACCTACGGGAACCTAGCGCTCGGATACCATATTGTCACGACCCAAAATTCCTAAGGTCGTGATGGCGCCGGAAAACAATGTCAGGCAAGTCAAATCATTAATTAATTGAAATAACTTTATGGTTTTAACATTTATGAAAACATTTTCTTTCACTTTATTACATATTAACCAAATAAAAATATGTTAACTAAAAAACAATAGTTTAAATATTACGCTTTAACAAATATACCCCAACACATATCCCAGAACCCGGTGTCACAAGTACATGAGCAATTTCTAAGAACTTATACAATCATTACAAAACCTGTCCGAAATACAACTAGACAAGGAAATTAAAATGAAATAAATACAGTACGAGGGAGACTCTATCTGCTACGGATCACCTCCGGATGATACAACTTGCCAAAGACTCCGAATCCTCCACATTGCTATGAAAGTATCTGTGTAATTAAATGCACAGTAAGTGCAGCATGAGTACAAAAAACAACGTGTACTCAGTAAGTTGCCTGCCTAACCTCAGAGAGGTAGTGACGAGTGGTCGAATTAGACACTCACTAAGAGCCCGCAAATTTATTTAACAGTGTAAGATGAACATGATAAGCATGTAAAGGTAGTAAAGCAGCATGTATATAAGGCATTGAACTCCAAGTAAATATTGGAAAAAAACAACAGATACCACTTTCTCATTATTTTCCAAATATCTTAAATAAATAATTTCCTCTTTGTTTTTTCCCAAATATCATAAATCACAATTACCTCTTTATTTTCTACCATATATAATATCACTTCAAAATCATGTAGAAAATATTTAACAATTTAGCATGCGCATACGGGATAATGACAACCGGCATGAGCCGTCATAATAATCACTTTGTGCTCTACCGAGGATCGAACGGCCCGTACCAAAAGTGTAACTCTCAATAAACTACTCATGTCTATGCACTGCGGAGTATCGAACGGCCCGTACCAAAAGTGCATCTCTCAATATAATAATCATCTCTGTGCACTGCCTATGATCGTACGGCCCGTCCCATAATTGCACCTCTTAATATAATAATCATATATATGCATTGTCAAGGATCGAACGGCCTGTACCAAAAGTGCATTCTAAATCCGTCGTGGCGTACGGCCCGCTCGCATGAGAGTAATGGAAATAACACTCCGCTCGCGGAAGCGGTCACATGCAGACATGCACAATCAACAATCCACCCCGAATATGTCGGGAACACAAATAGTATTTAATTTTCTTTTTCGAAATTCACTTGCCGAGTTTTATATAACATTTAATAGCACAACCTTATTCGGAAATACAATTGCCCGTGAAGGAAATAAATTCTCTTTTTAGATGATTTAGAAAATAAACTCTAATCTCCCTTAGTCATTAATTACAATTTCGATTATATTAGCAGTTTAATATTACAGATAAGATCACATATACAGCAGGTAAGGCATGCTAGTGGGTCCTAGGCTACCCGGACATGCCATAATAGTAGCTACGCACGGACTTCCGTCACCTCATGCGTACGTAACCCCCGCGGATAGTAACAAATAAATAATTAATTAGTTCGCCTACAGGGACAATTCCCCCTCACTAAGTTAGAAAGGAGACTTACCTCGCTCCGAAATTCAAATATCGGCTTCCAAGCCCTTTCGATGACTCCAACTGATGCACAATGCTCCAGAACTACCACATAACGGCAAAGCAATGAAAGTTCATCCTACTACTCACAAAAAATTCAAATTACAAACTTTCCCAACCCCGCTCGGAGAAATGACCAAAATGCCCTCGGGCCCACGTGCCCGGAAATCTGAAATTCTCAATGATACATTCTACCCATAGCTCTACTAGTTCAATCATACTATTTACTCTACATTCCATGCTCAAATTCGTGGCTAAATTCAAAATTTACATTTTCTAGGTTTCTTTAAGATTTTTCCAAATTCTCCTCAATTTCCCCTACCAAATCTATGTAATAATCTTGTATTAAATTAAAATAACGTGAAGAAATTACTTACCTTGTGATCCTTGACGAAATCCTCTCCTTGAAGCTCATCCAAATCCCCCATGGCATATGAAAATGGATGAAGAAATGACCAAATTATCGCTTAAGAACAATCTGCCTAGGCACATCCCAGCACCTGCGGTCCTACCTCCGCACTTGCGCTCCCACAGGTGCGACCAATCTCCCGCACCTGCAACTTCCACAACTCCAGCCCAAAATCGCACATGCCCCCTTTTGTCCGCACCTGCGGCTTCGCAAGTGCGGAAATTCCATTGCACCTGTGGTCCCCAGCAAAGCCTTCCCGGTCTCGCACCTGCGGCGCGCAAGCTGCACCTGCGGCTCAGCACCTACGGCCAAATTCTCGCAGGTGAGAATCACACCAGATGACAGCAATTCCAGCCTTCTTCAAACTCTCAACTTGATCCGCTAACCACCCGGAATCCACCTGGGCCCCCGAGACCCCGTCAAATTATACCAACTTGTTCCAAAACATAAAGCGTACTTGATCGAGGTCTCAAATCACATCAAACAACATCGAAACCACGAATCGCACCCAAATCCCAACTTTATGAACTTAGAAATATCCATCTTCTACATCCAATGCTGAAACCTATCAAATCACGTCCGATTAACCTCAAAATTTGCGCACTAGTCATATTCGTTATTACGAACCTGCTCCAACTTCCGGAATCACATTCCGACCTCGATATCAAAACTTCCACTTCCGGTCGGATTTCTCAAAAACCTTCAAATTTCTATCTTTAGCCAAATAACTTCAAAATGACCTACGGACGTCCAAATTCACTTTCGGTCGCGCTCCTAACTCCATAATCACCATACGAAGCTATTCCTAGACTCGGAATCCCAAACAGACATCTACAACACTGAAATTCACTTCAAGCCCATATTTATGAAATTCTTCTAAAATGCTAACTTCCACAATATGCATCGAAACGCTCCCGTGTTATCCAAAACCTGGTCCGGACATATGCCCACGTCCGAAATCATCATACGAACCTGCTGGAACCTTCAAATCTTGATTCCAACTTAAGGTTTCTGAAATGAGAATTCTCTTTCCAAATCAACTCCAAACTTCCCAAAATTTAATTCCAACCACACCTACAAGTCATAACACTTGAAATGAAACTGGTCACGACCTCAAACCGCTGAACGACGCGCTATTATTCAAAACGACCGGTCGGGTCGTTACACCTGGAGTCTCTTGATTATTATTCAGTTGTTGTTTTATTCAGTTCATAAACAGTTATACATTTTCTTTCATCTGAATACTTGTAGTAAATTCTTAGTAGTTCATGAAATATGACTCCAAATCCTGGTTAGCTAGACATTAGTATTGGTTTCGTAGTATCGTTTTACTATTCCATTTATTACTATTCGTACCATGTATTGGATGGTAGTAACATTTCTCATATGTTTTTCCTTGTTTTAATGTCGTTACCCTCTAATGTTGGCTTGCATAGAAAGTATAGCGTTAGGCGCCATCACGGTCCCGACGGTGGGAAATGAGGTCGTGACAGACATATGCCCGGAATCGAATTCGGAAGTCCCTAGACCGAGTTATCGCACTCTCTCCAAAATTGAAAGTTTGACAATTGTTTGACTTTATTGATATCGGATCCTGTCACGACCCCAAATCCAGGCCAGTCGTGATGGCACCTATCATGGAACTAGGCTAGCCAAACCCAAACACGAATCATAATAAGCTTCCCTCATATCTTTTACTGCACTGAATACCCATAAAGGTTTCCTTTAAACATTTATAACACAGTTAAAACTATATTGAACATTAAATACAACCCCCGAGAACCCGGAGTCACGGGTCATGAGTATCGACATAAAATATACAACTCAACGAAAATGAATTCTATAATGGTAAGCAGGAGAGGGGGCAGGACTGCGGACGCATGCAGCTACCTAGCAAACCTCCGAGAATCTCTGGAATAGATAGACAGCTCACCCTGCCCTAACACCTGAATCTACACACAAGGTGTAGGGAGTAATGTCAGTACACTAACTCAAAAGTAATGAAATAAAATCAGGTATGAGCAGCAACAAACACATAAAATCAATGTCATCAAATCACAAGATGCACAACCTTTCTTTCCAACAGTATAACATAGATATGTGAAATCATCATGCCTTAAAACCAACTTCAGAAAAATCCTTTGAAGAATGTATATTTTCAACAACTTCAAACCGAAATATTTAATATGAAAAAGAAATGAATCATATAGAACCCTCGGGAAAAACATATTTCATAATCTCAGAGTGAGAGTAGTAAAATCATAAGTAGCCCCTCGGGAAAAACATGTATCATAATCAGCACCTCGGTCATGCCTCACAGTCACTGATAATCAGTCACTCAGCACCACATAGTCACTCAGCACCTCACAGTCACTCATGCCTCTCAATCACTCGTCACTCGGCACTCTGTGAGCTCACTGGGGTGTGTACAGACTCCGGAGGGGCTCCTTCATCCCAAGCGCTAAATCACTCAGCACCTCACAATCACTCAGTACCTCACAATCAGGCCCTCGGCCTCACTCGGCAGAACCACTCAAAAGGCCCCTCGGGCGAATCAGTAAAACAGGGTACTCGACCCAAAACATCATTTTAAATCTCAAAGTAGTGTAAATCAGGCCGAGTTTTGAAAACAGTAAGCACAATGCAGCTGAGTGAAATCATCAATACATCGTGAGGAAAACAACAGTAAAAATCCCCCAAGGGGTCTAAACAGATCGACACAAGGCCCCCAACATGGCTTCTAGACCAAATATTTCAACAATCTTTAGAACATAATTTAACATAAGGTTTTCAGTAAAATATGCAACTCATTAGTTGCCGCGGAGAGGATCTAGTCCAATCCAAAAATCAGTACGTGCCACATACTCGTCATCCGACATGTGCGCCATTCTAAAATCAGTGAGAAATGTGTAGTCCGGGGTTCCATACCATCAGGACATGATTTATAACCATTACTTACCTCTACCGGGCCACAACACTAGTCCGCTATGCTTTTGCCCCTCAAATTGTCTCCTGATTGCTCTGAATCTGGCAAAACCAGTTAACATCATAAATATATATCAAAGGAACATATCCCAATCAAAAACTATCAAATTATACAAGAATCTCGAAATTCGGCCAAACCCGAGCCCCAGGCCCACGTCTCGAAATTCAATAAAATGTGCATCACTAGAACCCTTATCCTCCCACGAGACCGTACATACCAAGATCATCAAAATCGGACCTCAATTGCCCACTAAAATTGCGAAAAGAAATTCCCAACTCTTTCCTCCCATTTACCAAACTTTTCTTACTTTAATCCTTCAAATACAAGCCTAATCCGAATTAAAATAGCATAAAATGATGATAATAACCCGAGAACTTACCTTCACTGAAGAATCACGAATTCCCTTTTTAAATTTGCCTTCAAAGAGTTCCTCCCGCATGCAAAAATTGTGGAATTAGACAAATTTCACGGAGGCCCTTTTTATATTGTTTCTGCCAGCATTTCCGCACCTACAGACACTTAGACGCACCTACGGTCCCGGTGCGCACCTGCGGAATCCCACTTAACGAACCAATTTTCGCACCTGCGGGCAACCCTCCGCACCTGCGGCTTCGCAGGTGCGGCCATTACTTCGCACTTGCGGAAATTCCCCTGCCTACCTCTTTTCGCACCTACGCATGGCCCATCGCACCTGCGACATCGCACCTGCGGCTACCCCTCCGCAGGTGCGTCCAACATCAGAAACTCACACCAGCAGCTATTTTTTGCAAACTTCCAAGTTCAAAACCCCGCCAACCATCCGAAATTAATCCCGAGCCCCTAGGGTCCCCAACCAAACGTAACAACACACCCCATAGCATCATTCCAACTTAGCCTTCGAAACACAAAAATAACACGAAAACACCAAAATTACATCAAATTCAAGCCTATGAAGTTTGAAACTTCCAAATTTCGCCAACTACGCCGAAACCAACCAAAACACCTCCGATTGACCTGAAATTTTGCAGACATATCCAAAATGACGTTAGAACCTGCTCCAACTTTCGAAATTCCATTCCAACCCTAATAGTCTATTTTCCACTGCCGACCGGAAATCGCCCCAAAAACTAACTTACGCCAATTCAAGCCTAATTCTACATCGAACATCAAAACTTCATTCCGAACGCACTCCTAAGTCCCAAGTAACCTAATGAAATCATTTGAGCCATAAAATCCGCATTCTGAGGTTGTTCACCAATAAGTCAACTCTCAGTTGACTTTCTCAATTATTACGGTACCTTGAGAGACTAAATGCCTCAATTCTCACCTTGACCACTCTAAACTTTAACCAACCGACCCAATACAACAAAAACAGGCTAGCAATATATGACAAATTCAAAAATGGGGGCAACGGGGTAAATCTCACGGAACGACCGATCGAGACGTTACATCCTCCCCCACTTAAACATACGTTCGTCCTCGAACGTGCCAATAGTTATTCCCCAACACCATCAAACTGTTACGTAGCTTACCATGCACATGCATGGGGGTGATCCCACATCACCCTATCCCATATAGGTCCAAATCCTGGCCCATAAACCTTAGAACCAAATTCCCACTTCTGAAATAATATACAAGATCAAAATTTCCATAACTATAGACTGAACAAGTCAAAACATGCTGAATCAAGCCATATACATACCCCAGATGAAATCACATAATACACCGCGTGACTCAAAGAAATGTCTCGCTCTAACTCTTCCATATACTGCCGATAATGAAAGAAGCACGTAGAAATAATAACTATTTGTCCGATCAGTCAGACATGAAACTCCCCCTTCCCAAACAGGAATTATAGCATATTTCTAAGCCAACTCTCGATATTTATCCTTCCAACTATGCTGTAGAAAATTCTGAAACTGTTCACTCCAGGTCCAATGACCTCTTCTCATCCATCACGACGACCTTGATAACATGACATTAACCATTCGACACATCGATACAATTCGAAGCCAAAACATGTGCAACTTGTGCACTTATCAGCAACTTCCCAATGTAATCAAATTATATAGAAAGATCCCCACGAGAGGACTATTATCCTGCCATTAACAATTACCATCACCATATCATACCAACAGCCTGGCACACACCGTAAAAATAAAAAACACATGTATCAAATACCAAAGGTCATACCCCTACATAACTCCGCTACACTGCACGATCTCATCCAACGCTGGTCCACTTGAAATACTTCAAGACACGTTACCCAAAATCAATAACCATTCGAAATTCGACATCAAGTACTCAAAGTGCATTGCCATATCCACGGGGGAAACAGGACGATACCATGCCACCCGAAACAGAAGGTATATAACCAACACGCCTCAATCCCGCAACACCCAATTACTTACCTTACTCAAATCTAGCATATATCGCCCAATTAGAATCACACGATATGTGCATATAACCATTAACCACCACTCCTCGCAACACCAAAGAGTAACTCATAGATCACTCTAGAACATGAATTAACTCAATCACAATCGAATGGTACATTTATCAATAATAGAAACTCGGAGCCAACAATTCCAACCTGGTGAAGAACACACACCCATATTAGCCTACCAGTGACCCTAAATTAACTCTGATCAACCACAGCAGATAGATAAATTACCGAAAAGTTCATAATGACAGAATCATGGTACATACTAACATTCGACTAGCTCAGCTCGCATCTTCACAGTTCATTTCCACAAAATATCCTCTTTATGAGAACTCTCAGTCTCGAAGTCCATGAAACGTACGGATTACCATATATGATCACAACTCCACCGCTCGAGTACATAACACATCCCAAATACTCACTCATTCCACGGGGAATACCCCTATAATTCTTCCGTTTACCAAGCAACCTTGAATATCAACAGTCGATCCAACAATAGGGCACCGCGATACCAATGAAGTACCCTTGACGCAAACACATTGCTCTTTCTGAAATATATACCTTCATCAAGTTGTACCAATTTAGAGATATCATCCACCTAGTCATCCGAAATTGCCCATGCTGCCTAAGAATTTATGACCTTCCTTCCAGAAGCGAACCGTGACCTCACATATGCAAATCTCAACTCTACCCAACATACCGCATACACCATGCCAACCTAGGAAAAATACAGGAACTCCATGGTCCCTTCTGAGCCACAAGCAATTAAGTACCCAACTAGCCAAGAACTCACATTGGATCCCATTTAGAGACAAATTCACCACATGTCATAAGAAAATATGCACCCTTAACCGCGGTAGAAACCATCAGGAACTATCCGGAATCCCATTTGCGCAACACCAACCCATCAGGACTGAATTCTTCTAACTCAACCAACTACGCAGGCCACCAAAAATCAAAGAGAATTGCTAAGAAACACCCGAAAAACTCGTCACCTCATGAACACCCAGAGAACTAATCGTATCCTTTACCACGCCGATCCGCCATACTACCAAGTTGCCCTATTTACCCATGTTTCTTCTGACTTACCTTCAAATTGATACTTCTTCCTACCGTAATACCACAAATTTGCAACCCAGACTCACCACACGCGACCCAAGCACAAAACCATACCGTCTAAGGCTCATAAGCGACTGAATACTCCCTTAATTATCCCCAATTGCACCACATTAGAAAAACTTACCTTGAAGAGACTTCATGCGAATCTAAAGCCATTACCTTCACCTTCCTGATACCGATATGTAGAATCTGTGATGATGTAGAATACCACAAGTCTTTACATCCTCTAACCTAAATCTCAATCACAACCCATTTGCACTCTAACATACTAGGAAAGTAATCCACTCACTTGAAGCCACAAGAAAATTCATACACTGCACACACTACACCTTTTACAATTTCCACTAAATCATTCAATAGAACCCAATTACCCCACAGAGTACATTACAACCTATATGGAAAAAATTTCCCTTACTCGTGACATTCCCAGACCCCATACCTGTAGATCATAACTGATTTACCAATATACCTCGAACTGAAACCAATACCTCACATAATCATGTAATCAGCTTATCAATAACGAACTCCCCCACTTGGCTCAAAGCCAAGGATCAAGACAAACAAGACTATGCACACACACCATCACTGCCACCATGTTGTGGTGGGATTCAACTAAATCCTCCATAAGCTTATATGACCCAAACCATCTAACACTCAAACAAATTTCCAATCTCACATCCACCATCGTGATGGTCATGCCAACTCCCACAAGCGATCTAAACTCAAATCACAACATATATCATTTTACTGGTAGCAGAGAACTTATTACAAAACTACATAAGGACCACACACCCTAGGACAACCCGCAAGAGATACCTCTGCCCTCTTAGCTTCAACTGTTATTTCTCCATACACTTCTGAAGACCAGAACTATCACGCAATCACTACACCTTCCTTCATCTGAACACAACCAACGCCTACCCTCGAGGCACCACAATATGATGGCAAAACTAACACTGGAGCGGTGGTCACAGAATCTCGAGCTTCTGTAAGCTTTACCCACACATGTCAGAATACATGGATACCCTCACTGGACACCACGTGCCCGAACAATGCTACTGAACTGAGCAAAAATTCACACTTGGAGAATTGGCATAGAGTATTTCCTCCCTGGATCCTTATAATTCCATCCTCAGATACTGAGTATGCTACTCCTGTCCACGTGAATATGCCAGGATGCCATCAACGAATACAGTAATAAGGAGTGCTAATACGGCTGGAATACACTGAAATCAAATACATGAACGTTACTGGGGTAAATGGTCAACTCAAAAGACATCACCAGGAACTCATAACCTGACAGAAAAATCCGCTCCACTCCATGACTACACAACATGAGAGGTCTTCCAACATACTCACAACTCAAGTCCATATACCAAATCGAGAAAGAAATCAAACACTCAATAAACCTTGCCACATTTCTATCCAACCATTTTGTCACAAATCACAGCCTGAACACATCTAACCATCAAGTCACACCCACCACATAGGCACCTAGTCACCAATTCTCATCAATAAGAACTAAAACGGACATACAAGTCCCCAATTACATGTGCCCACACAGCGAAAATCTCAGCAATCCATCCACAAAATGAATCTGGCCCCATGTCCTCCAGAAGGGCCCATTACCAACATGCCAAAATCACATCTCATCCATGGAAGTCACAAGCCACCGATGCATAGCTGATACCAAGCGCTCTCGTGCACGTTCGAATACATGGAAGAAATTCAAGAGTTACGCTCTTTGCTGAATACAATGGATTCGCAGGACAAGAATTTAAAAATGTGGGATTTTTTCTAAGGGTTCCGCAACCTCTCGAAGATAAGTACAAACATCTCCGTACCGATCTGCAAGACTCTACTAAACCTGCTCATGACCGTGAGTCATATGTAACATAGCGCTCTGATACCAAATTGTCACGACCCCAAATCTAGGCAAGTGATGATGGCACCTATCATGGAACTAGGCCATCCAAACCCAAACTCAAACCATAATAAGCTTCCCTTACATCTTTTACTACAGTGATTACCCATAAAGGTTTCCTTTAAACATTTCTAGCACAATTAAAACTATACTGAACATTAAATACAACCCCCGAGAACCCGGATTCACTGGTCATGATCATCTACATAAAATATACAACTCAACAAAAATAAATTCTATAATGGTAAGCAGGAGAGGGAGCAGGACTGCGGACACATGCAGCTACCTCGCAAACCTTAGAGAATCTATGGAATAGTTAGACAGCTCACCCTGCCCTAACACCTGAATCTGCACACAAGGTGCAGGGTGTAATGTGAGTACACCAACTCAGTAGTAGTAAAAATAAATGATGTATGAGAAGCAAGAAACACATAAAATCAATGTCATCAAATCACAAGATGCACAACCTTTCTTTCCAACGCTATAACATAGATATGTGAAATCATCATGCCTTAAAACCAACTTCAGAAAAATCCTTTGAAGCATGTATATTTTCAACAACTTCAAACTGAAAGATTTAGTATGGAAATGAAATGAATCATATAGAGGCCCCTAGGGCAAAACATATTTCATAAGCTCAGAGTGAGAGTAGTAAAATCATAAGTAGCCCCTCCGACAAAACATGTATCATAATCAGCCCCTCGGGCATGCCTCACAGTCACTCATAATCAGTCACTCAGCACCTCACAGTTAATCATGCCTCCCAATCACTCGTCACTTGGCACTCGGCACTCGGCATTCTGTGCGCTCACTGGGGGTGTGTACAGACTCCGGAGGGGCTCCTTCAGCCCAAGCGCTAATATCACTCAACACCTCACAATCAATCAACACCTCACAATCAGTCCCTCGGCCTCACTCAGCAGAACCACTCAAAAGGCCCCTCGGACAAATCAGTAAAACAGGGTACTCAACCCAAAACATCATTTTAAATCTCAAAGTAGTGTAAAATAGGCCGAGTTTCAAAAACAGTAAGCACAATGCGGCTGAGTGAAATCATCAATACATAGTGATGAAAAAAGCAGTAAAAAGCCCCCAAGGGGTAAAAACAGATCGGCACAAGGCCCCAAACACGGATTATACCCCAAATATTTCAACAATCTTTAGAACATAATTTAACGTAAGGTTTTGAGTAAAATATGCAACTCATTGGTTGCCGCGGTGAGGACCTAGTCCAATCAAAAAATCAGTACGTGCCACATACTCGTCATCCGACATGTGGGCCATTCTAAAATCAGTGAGAAATGTATAGTCCGGGGTTCCATACCCTCAGGACAAGATTTATAACCATTAGTTACCTCTACCGGGCCCAACACTAGTCCGCTATGCTTTTTCCTCTAAAATTGGCTCCCGATTGATCCAAATCTAGCAAAACCAGTTAACATCATCAATATATATATATCAAAGGAACATATCCCAATCGAAAACTATCAAATTATACAAGAATTTCGAAATTCGGCCAAACCTAAGCCCCGGGCCCACGTCTCATAATTTGAGAAAATTTGCATCACGAGAACCCTTATCCTACCACGAGACCGTACATACCAAGATCATCAAAATCGGACCACAATTGCTCACTAAAATTGCCAAAAGAAATTCCCAACTCTTTCCTCCCATTTCCCAAACTTTTCTTACTTTAATCCTTCAAATACAAGCCTAATCCGAATTGAAATAGCATAGAAACGATGTTAATTACCCGAGAACTTACCTTCACTGAAGAATCACGAATTCCTTTCTTAAATTTGCCTTCAAAGAGTTCCTCCCGCATGCAAAAATGGCGGAATGAGACAAATTTCACGGAGACTCCTTTTATACTATTTCTGCAAGTATTTCCGCACCTGCGGACACTTAGAAGCACTTGCGGACCCGCACCTGCGGTCCCAGGTGCGCACCTGCGGAATCCCACTTAACGGACCAATTTTCACACCTGTGGTCAACCCTCCGCATCTGCGGCTTCGCAGGTGCGACCATAACTTCGCACCTACAAAAATCTGCATTTCGACCATAACCTGCGCATGGCCCATCGCACCTACTTTGGGAATTCCATTTCGACCCCGATAGCCTATTTTCCACTACCGACAGGAAATCGCCAAAAACTAACTTTCGCCAATTCAAGCCTAATTCTACACTGGACATCAAAACTTCATTCCGAACACACTCCTATGTCCAAAATCACCTAATGAAACTATCCGAGCCATAAAATCTGCATTCTGAGGTTGTTCACCAATAAGTCAACTCTCAATTGACTTTCTCAATTATTAGGCTACCTTGAGAGACTAAATGCCTCAATTCTCACCATGACCACTCTAAATCCGAACCAACTGACCTAACACAAAAAAAACAGGCTAGCAATATATGACAAATGCAGAAATGAGGGAAACGGGGTAAATCTCATGGAACGACCGCCCGGATCATTATAGATCCGTACTTTGATTCCGGAACCAGGTATCGATTCATTACTGTATTTGTGACTTGTCTGTCAAATTTGGTGAGGAATGGAGTTGGTTTGACGTGATTCGAACGTCCGCTTGTGAAAATATATGTTCATGACTTTTTTTGAAAATTTCCTTTGGTTTGATGCTAAATTCGTAGTTCTATGTTTTATTTTGGCGATTTGATCGCGCGAGCAAGTTGATATGATATTTTTAGACTTGTGTGCATATTTGGTTTAGAGCCCCGAGGGCTCGGGTGAGTTTTGGATAGGCTACAGTGTGAAATTGGACTTCGAAACACTGTTGGTGTGCTTTAGTTCTTGTGCAGGCCTCTGATCTCGACAACCTCTGCTAGGTTCGCATGCGAAAAGTAGCTGGGGCACCTCAAATTCGCATTTGTGAACAAAACATCAAATTTGCGAATTTGGACAGGGGGTATAATGATCGCAATTGCGATCAAACGGTCTCATTTGCGGAAGATCGAAGTTCGCATTTTGGAACCATTCATCAGAAATGCGATGAAAGTAGAGATGGGATGGACTTCGTATTTGCGATAGTTTCTTCACATTTGCGGGGTTCGCACTGCAACTGATCAAAATCGGAGTTAGCCGAGATTTTTGTTCATTCGTCAGATTTTCAAACCAAGAAAACGCTAGAGGGATTCCGCAAAGAACTCTTCTTCCCCAGATCATTAGTAAGTGATTATAATCCATTTTTTCAATCCTTCACTACATTTCCTAAGATTTCAACCTAAAATCTAGTGTTTTCATGGTGGAAATTGGGGGATTGGGTAGAATTAGAGATTTTTGTAAAATTGGGATTTATATCACAAATTGAGGTCGGGTTCCAAAACAAATTACATAACCGGGCTCGAGGGTGAATGTGTAATCGGTTTTTGGTTCGAATTTTGGGATTGGACAAAGCGGGCCCGAGAACTGACTATTGTTGACTTTTTCAATAATAACCTAAATTGAATATTTTGCAATCATGGTAGTTCCTAAGTCTTAATTTAAATCGTTCGGTTGTTAATTTTCTAGATATTGTTGATTCGGAGGCTTGTTTGAAAAGCAAAGCTCTGGTTGAGCATTGAGTGATCTTTGGAGCGAGATAAGTGTCGTGGTTAACCTTGACTTGGGGGAATGAGGAACCCTCGAAATATGTGGTATGTGAATTTCGTGTGAGCGGCATATATGCAAGGTGACGAGTTCTTATGCGCCACCGAATTTATCTGTTTTGCCTGATTCCCATTTTTCCTTAATTAACTCTTTTTTTCCATGCTTCACTGCTACCTGTCAATCAATGTCTTCTCCTGTCAATGATGTTAGATCTTTCATAGTCTCATGATTTCCTGCTATTTTCTTAAGTTGGTTTATATGCACCTCCTACTTGTCAATTACTGGACTGCTTTCCATTATTTATGTAGATTTACATGTTGTACAATGTTTCCTGTTGGGTTCAGGTTGGTATTTATTGATCGTAACGACTTTCCGTGATTTGAATTGTTAATTTTACTGTGCACATTGAGTAAGTGGTATTGATAGAGCGGGATCGGGTTGCACGCAGCAACACATGAAGTAAGGGTTGATTGATATGGTGGAATAAGGGTGAATTTGTACTATACAGTGGGATCAAGTCGCACGCCGCAACATGTGGAATAAGGGTGGGTTCTTTCGGTGAATGATATTGATATTATGATATGGTGGGATCGATTTGCACGCCGCAACACATATACATATATATAATTCATTGTTGTTAATGTTGTTACGAGGAACAAAAACACACGAATCCAACACGAGGGATCATATCTCAACATAACTCTGCCGCAATGCGTGACCCATCAAAACGCTGGTCCATATTACATACCTCGAGCCGCGTTGCTCTACATCAATAACCACGCGAGATTCGACATCTAATACCCAAAGTGCATTACCATAACCACGGACGGAAAATAACACGATTCCACAATCCGGAAAGAACATAGCCAATGGGCAATCAATCATGCAGTACCCAAATACTCATCTCGCTCAAATTTGGCCATAAATTCCAAATAGAACCGCACCATATGGGCATATAACCAATGCACAACCCCTCATAGTATAAAAAAGTAGCTCACAGATCACTTCCGAACACGAATAAGCTCGGCAACAACCGAATGAAACATCCCTCAATGATAGTAGTATGGAGCCAACCAATCGGACCCGGTGTAGAATATACATCCTAATTGGGCCTACCAATAAACCCCAAATCAACTCTGCTCCCCTACAGATAGATAAATAACCCTCCGAAAGTCCACAATGACTAAATCACAACACATACTACCCTCTGACTAACCTTGGCTACATTTTCACAGTCCACAACCACGAAACCATCCACTCATGAGAACTCCCAGTCTCCAAATCCATAGAACCCACATATCACCATATTCGATCTTAATTCCACCGCCTGAACGTCTAACACTTCTCCAATAATCGATCATCCCACGAGGAATACTTCTATAATCCTTCTGTGCCATAAAGCAAAATTTGAGCATCAGCAGTCGGTCAACCAGGAGAGTGCTTCAATACCAATAAAGTATCCATAAATCAAATACTCTCATCAAGCCATACCAAATAGTAATGTCATTTACCTAGTCACCTGAATTGTCCATGTTGCCTAAGGACTCATGACCTTCCCTTCAAAATTGAACTGTGACCTTACACATGAAAATCTCAATCCTACACAACCTACCACATATATCGTGCCATCATAGGAAAAATACGAGAACTTCGTAATCCATTCTGAGTCACAAGCAACTACATACTCAGTTCGCTAAGAACTTTCTATTTGATCTCATCCAGGAGAAAATCACAATACGCAACATGCCCTACACACTAGTAGGAATATACATCTCAAACCATGGTAAAGACCATCAAGAACTCTCTGAAACCCATTTGCACTTAACAAAACCGTCAGGACTGAATCCCTTTAACTCAACAAAGCTACGCAGTTCGTCAAAACCCAAGAGTCTCGCCACAAAACACCTGTAGAAACTCACCATGTTATAAGCACCCAAAGAACCGATCATACCCATTACCATGTTGATCCAACCTACCACCAAGCTGTCCTATTCTCCGAGTTTCCTTCCGAATTGCCTTCAAATTGATACTTTTCCTTCCTAGAACACCACTATCCTTAAATAAAACTTGCCCCGCGAACTCTAGCATAAAATCACATCGCCCTAAGGCTTATAAGATGCTGAATTCCCTCTTTATATATCCTAAAGGTACCATAACCGAAATACTTACTCTAAAAAGACTTCATACGAATCTAAAGACATTACCTTCACCTTCCTGATACAGATATGTAGAATCCATAAGGATATAGAAATGCCACAAGTCTTGACATCGTCCAATATAAATCTCAGTTTCTATCCAAGTACACATCCTGAAGATTCTCAGTTGTTACATATAAGTCTTGAATTCATCAGAACCCTTCTCAAGAGTCTTCCACCCTGCTTAAATCTCAACTAAACTGACGAGACACACCGAACGATCCGTGCTCAGTTAGTACACCAGCACCCTGAGAAGTAATTCACACTTCTAAGCAACCGAGCAAATTTCTACTCCATGAAAACTACATCCTTCATGAATACCCACTCAATCATTCCATGATTTACATATACCCATAGAGTGTAATACAACCCGTATCCAGAAATTCCCTTACTCGAGTCATTCTCGATCTCAACCTCTGTAATCCATAACTGGTTCAACAATATACCTCAAACAGAAACCAATACAACATAGCCATGCAATCAACTTAGCAGTAGCAGACTCCCCCACTTGGCTCAAAGCCATAGATCAAAACACACAATAACTCACAATGCCCAAACACTACTACTGCAAAAATCTAGCACTAAAATTCAACTAAATTCTTTATAAGTTCATGTAACACAAACCATCTAATATCTCAAATCATTTGAAAATCTCGCATTCGCCCTTGTAACAATCAAGCTATCTCTCCTAAGTGTCCAAACTCAAATTGCAACACATATAATTCACTGGTAAAAGAGAACTCGTTGCAAATAACATAAGGATCACCCACCCTCAGGACACCCCGCATGAGATACCCACCTACTTTGCCTCAAATTGACATCTCCCTATACTCTTCCAAAGTTACCACTACTACACAATCACTTAATATTCCTGATTCTGATCTCATATCATGACATGAAAATCAGCTTCACTCCTCAACTAGACAACATGAAAAGATCCTTCAACACACCCATAACTCGAGACTATACGTCTAATCAAGACGGAAATCAAGCACCTAATTTATGTCTCAATCAAACCCTTTTCGTCAAATCCAATATATCTGAACACACCTGTAGACACATCGTATTCATTATTTAGCCATCTGAAGCCTTATCTAGTCACCAATTCCACACATAGGGATGCTACCAGGCATATGAGTCCAAAACCACATGCTCACATAATCAACATATCTATCCTCAAGCTACTGTCAAAACCCGGCCTCAAGTCATCTAGACTTGCCCATCATCAGCACAGTGAAATCACATATTGCACCCATCCATGGGATCACGAGTTGTCGATGCACAACTGATACCGTGCGCTCATGTGCGCATACGAATGCGTGGAAGGAATTAAAAGAGTTACTCTTCAAGCTGAATCGATGTCGCACGATAAGGAAAGAACAATGGGAAGTATATCCTAAATGTCCTGTAGCCTCTCGAAGATAGGTATGGATGTCATAATACCGATCAAAAAGACTTTACTAGGTACTTGCTCATGACTTGTAGAACCTATGAATCTAGATCTCTGATACCAATCTGTCACGAACCCAAATCTACTAGCCGTGATGGAACCTAACCCATCCCGCTATGTATGCTAACTAATAGCTACCCAATTCCACTAATATTAATAAGACAATTAAACAAAACGAATTATCTAAATCTTACACATTCCCCAAGGACTGGTAGTACAAATCATGAGATTATAAGAATAGATTCTACAAAGTGGAAATGAAATAAATACATTTACTTTTTTAAAAGTACATAAAGAGCTTCATAATCTAAGGTTACCTCGAAAAAAAGAGGCAGCTGCAACAGGGACACAGGTATATCTTCAAATCCAGCAACCATCAAACATAACAATAACAACAATAGCTAACGTCTGCACGCAATGTGCAGAAGTGTAGTATCAGTACAACCGACCCCATGTACTGAGTAAGTAACAAATCTAACCTTAGGTTGAAAGCAGTGACGAGCTGGAACATAGGTCGGGTCCAACACCAATAACCAATAGCAATTCATAACAAGATAAAGCATATAAATAAGAAAGTAACTCCGAGATAAAAATGCTCAGCTTTTTCACAGTTTTCTGAAAATAGTTCTGCCTTTCAAGAATATGATTGAAAACTCAAATCCTTTACCGAAATCGTCGTAAAATATGAGATAGTTTGAAAACCGTAAATCTTCTTAGGTATGGTACTATAGTTGAAGTAGGTATAGGCCAGTTCTGAACTTCCTCAATCTTCTTAGGATCCACCTTTATGCCCTATGCCGATACAACATGCCCCATAAAGGCGACTCAGTCTAATCAAAACTCAAACTTTGAAAACTTCACATATAACTGACTATCTCTCAGATAATGAAGTACATTCCGAAGATGGTGCTCATGCTCCTCTCGATTGTGGGATTCGATCAAGATATGATCAATGAATACGATCATAAAATAATCCCAATAGGGCTTAAGTACTCAAATCATCTAATCCATAAATGTTGCAGGGGAATTTGCCAACCGAGAAGACATCACTAGGAGGTCATAATACCCATACCGGGTCCAAAAATTCATCTAGATGTGAGCGATGCCCAGGATCCTTGAGGTCCTTAGGGAACTCTGACACACTTGGACATAAAATTAGTTTTGAAATCCTTGGCATTTGAGACTGCTGAAGTCCTGGTATTCTAAGATCGTATTTACACCATCTTCAGGCTCCATATTAGTTTAACTTTTTTCGTTTTTACTTATGTAACACCATTGGTCTGTAATAATTATTTATAAATAGATACTGGGGTGGCTAGTGAAAATGGTGAGGGTAGCTGTATGATCCTGTTGATATTATTGGGTAGGAAGCATGCTTTAGGCCTTAAATTCTGTGTATTTGCATTAGACTCCATGTCTTAGGACCTATGTGTTCATCCAAATCATGTCAAAAATGAATTAGATATCCTATTCTTAGGTTTTCATATCTACTGTCTTAGTATATAACATGTTTTTAGTCCCTTCTTTAACGTTGCATAAACATTCTCACTTAGAAATCCTGCTATTAGGTTAATGAATAACCTTAACATAAACTGCCATCCTTGTGTGCATTTAGAAATCATATTCTAGGAATTCTATTTGCATTCGTTTCAGTACGCCTAGTTAATTAAGGTGGGTAACTGACACATGAAAAGGTATAAAAAGCAGTCCCACATATAGATGTCGTGCTTCTGAATAAAAACTGGCACAAATTCTCTTTGAAATCCTGTATCACCTAGAACACCATGTTTGTAGGCTGATTAACTTCAACACTTTTTAAAATAACTTGTAATTGTTGTTATGCATAGTACCATGCCTAGGCAAGCCTTAGGTAATTAATCTCTGTGTAAAATTGAAAACTGTGTTTTGATTGTTCACTGCTAAGTTTCACATGTCTTAAAACAATAGGCAAACAATTAGAGTCATGTCACTGAGTTTTGAACAAGTACTGCCTATTCTTTGTGTTAATGTTCACCTAGACATCTTGCCCTGGGACACTTTCTAAAAACTGCCTGTATTTGTGTTTGAGACGAGTTGTTTACTTGTATTACATGTGGAGGTAAACATGCGCCTCTTAACTGCTTCTTTAATTTATCTGTTGGTCCTAAATGCTATTTGCTTGTCGCCTAGATTTTCCCTTTTAAATACCTTAGGGATTGCCTAGAACTGCCCAGATTTAGAGGTCCTAAACTCCTTTGGGACCAGAAGGAAGAGACAGGTAACAGCATGCGTAGAACTCGATAAATCAAAACTCGCTTAATAATCATTAAGGAGTGGGATAATGGGTAGATAAGAATATGATGACTCGTGCGCTAATGCAACATGTATCCCTTCATCGAGAAGTGATTACCGGGCATAACATAGATATGATCCTATAGGGTAAACAAGTTAGGATCTCCCTTATCCTTTTGCATATGGACTGATAATCTGTAAAGACCTTTATTTGTTTACATATGTGTGCGTAGACTGCTTATTTGCACCAGACTAATTCACAAAGTAAGTTTGGTCGGGACCCACAGTTGTTGACTTCGAGGGGTGCCTAACACCTTCCCCTTGAAGTAATTTCAAGCCCTTACCCAATCTCTAGTTATTCAATTACTGCTATAAATGACCCGTAGTAGGGGCCCTAACGCGCCTTAATTCGTTAGGTGGTGAAATTGGTTTTGAAATCCTTGGCATTTGAGACTGCTATCTCTTAGAGAATGAAGTACAACCCGAAGATGGTGCTCATGATCCTCTCGATTGCAGGATTCGAGCAAGATATCAATGAATACGATCATAAAAGAATCCAAATAGGGCTTAAATACTCAAATCATCAAATCCATAAATGTTGCAGGGGCATTTTACAACCGAAAAGGCATCACTAGGAGGTCATAATACCCATACCGAGTCCGAAAATTCATCTAGATGTGAGCAATGCCCAGGATCCTTGAGGTCCTTAGGGAACTCTGACACACATGGACATGAAATTGGTTTTGAAATCTTTGGAATTTGAGACTGCTGAAGTCCTGGTATCCTCAAATCGTATTTAGGGCTTCTTCAGGCTCCCTATTAGTTTAACTTTTTCCTTTTTACTTATCTAACGCCATTGGTCTGTAATAATTATTTCTAAATAGATACTGATGTGGCTAGTTAAAATGGGGAGGGTAGTTGTATGATCTTATCGATGAAGGGCTACACGTTGCTTTAGGTCTCAAGGTTTCATATCGACTGTTTCAGTATATCACATGTTATTACTCCATTCTTTAACGTTGCATAAACATTCCAACTTAGAAATCCTACTATTAGGTTAATTAATAACCTTAACATGAAATGCCATTGTTGTGTGCATTTAGAAATCATGTTCTAGGAATTTTGTTTGCATTCGTTTGAGTACGCCTAGTTAATTAAGGTGGGTAACTGACGCATGAAAAGGTATTAAAATAGTCCCATATATATATGTCGTGCTTCTGAATAAAAACTAGCACAAATTCTTTTTGAAATCCTGTATTACCTCGAACAACATGTTTGTAGGCTGATTAACTTAAACACTTTTTAAAATAACTTGTAATTATTATTATGCAGAGTCACATGCCTAGGCAAGCCTTAGAGAATTAATCTCTGTGTAAAACTTAAAACTGCATTTTGATTGTTCAGTGCTAAGTTTCAAACGTCTTAAAACAATAGGAAACCTATTAGGGCCTTGCCATTGAGTTTTGATCAAGTACTGCCTATTCTTTGTGTTAATGTTCACCTAGACATCTTGCCTTGGGACACTTTCTAAAAACTGCATGTATTTGTGTTTGAGACGAGCTGTATATTTGCATTACATGTGGAGGTAAACATAAGCCTCTTAGTTTCTTCTTTTATTTAACTGCTGGTCCTAATGTTATTTTCTTGTAACCTAGATTTTCCCTTTTAAATACCTTAGGGGTTGTCAGGAACTTCCCATATTTAGAGGTCCTAAACTTCTCCAGTACCACAAGGAAGAAACAGGTAACAGCATGCCTAGAACTTGATAAATCAAAATCACTTAACAATCATTAAGGGGTGGGATAATGGGTAGATAAGGATATGATGACCTGTGCGCTAGTGCAACGTGTAGCCCTTCATCGATGAGTGATTACAGGGCATAACATGGATATGATCCTATAGGACAATCAACTTAGGACCTCCCTTATCCTTTTGCATATGTGTGCTTAGACTGATTATATGTAAAGACCTCTATTTGTTTAGTTATGTGTGCGTAGACTGCTTATTTGCACCAGACTAATTCACATAGTAAGTTTGGCTGGAACCCATAGTTGTGGAGTTCGAGGGGTGTCTAACACCTTCCCTTTGAAATTATTTCAAGACCTTATCCAATCTCTGGTTATTCAATTAGTGCTATAAATTACCCGTAGTAGGTGTCCTTACGTGCCTTAATTCGTTAAGTGGCGACCTTTCGAACTCCTTATACCCCTTTTCCTAATAGGAAATGAGTTGTCCCAATAATGTCCAAAACCCTGACCAATCCGGAAGGAGAGGAAAAAAGAGGGGTGCGACAATGCCAACACTAGCGCCGTAGTCAAAGCAGTCTTAAGCTTATGAAAGCTTAACTCACACTAATCAGACAACCTCAATCGAGCAGCCTTGTAGGTCAATCTAGTCAATCAGGCTACTATGGATTAAAACCCCTCCACGGACCAGAGACCATAACCCGCCAAACCAAGGAAACTCAGAATATCTATAGCTGAAGTAGGTATAGGCAAGTTCTGAACTGCCTCAATCTTCTTAGGATCCACTTTTATTCCCTCTGCCGATTCACCATTCCCCATAAAGGCGACTCAGTCTAACCAAAACTCGAACTTTGAAAACTTCGCATATAACTGACTATCTCTCAGAGAATGAAGTACATTTCGATTATGGTGCTCATGCTCCTCTCGATTGCAGGAGTCGATCAAGATATGATCAATGAATACGATCATAAAAGAATCCAATTAGGGCTTCAATACTCGAATCATCAAATCCATAAATGTTGTAGGGGCATTTTCCAACCAAAATGACATCACTAGGAGGTCATAATACCCATACCGAGTCCGAAAATTCGTCTAGGTGTGAGCACTGCCGCGATCCTTGAGAGCCTTAGGGAACTCTAACACACCTGGACATGAAATTTCTTTTGAAATCCTTGGCATTTGAGAGTGCTGAAGGCCTGGTATCCACATGTCGCATTTTGGCCTGTTTCAGGCTTCCTATAGTTTAACTTTTTTCCTTTTACTTATGTAACGCCATTGGTCTGTAATAATTATTTGTAAACAGATATTGCGTGGCTAGTGAAAATGGGGAGGGTAGTTGTATGATCCTATTGATATTATTTGGTAGAAAGCATGCTTTAGGCCTTACATTCTCTGTATTTGCACTAGACTCCATGTCTTAGGACCAATGTGTTCATCCAAATCATGTCAAACACACATTAGATATCCTATTCTTAGGGTTTCATATCTACTGTTTTAGCATATCACATGTTATTAGTTCATTCTTTAAAGTTGCATAAACATTCTCACTTAGAAAACATGCAATTAGGTTAAGGAATGACATTAACATAAAACTGCCATTCTTGGGTGCATTTAGAAATCATGTTCTAGGTATTCCGTTTGCATTCGTTTGAGTACGCCTAGTTAATTAAGATGGATAACTGACACATGAAAAGGTATAAAAACATTCCCACATATAGATGTCATGCTTCAGAAGAAAAAATGGCACGAATTCTCTTTGAAATCATGTATCATGTAGAACGACATGTTTGTAGGCTGATTAAATTCAACACTTTTTAAAATAACTTGTAATTATTATTATGCATAGTCACATGCCTAGGCAAGCCTTAGGTAATTAATCTCTGTGTAAAACAAAAAGTTGCGTTTTGACAGTGCTTTGTTTCACAAGTCTTAAAACAATAGGCAAAATATTAGGGCCCTCTCACGTAGTTTTGAACAAGTGCTGCCTATTCGGTGACTTAATGTTCACCTAGACATCTTGCCCTGGGACTCTTTTTAAAAACTGCATGTATTTGTGTTTGAGACGAGCTGTTATTTGCATTACATGTGGAGGTAAACATGAGCCTCTTAATTGCTTCTTTCTTATCTGTTGGTCCTAAATGTTATTTGCTTTGTCGCCTAGATTTTCCCTTTTAAATACCTTAGGGGTTGTCTAGAACTGCCCATATTTAGAGGTCCTAAACTCCTCCGTGACCACAAGGAAGAAACGAGTAACAACATGATTAGAACTCGATAAATCAAAAGTCGCTTAATAATCATTAAGGGGTGGGATAATGGGTAGATAAGGATATGATAACCTGTGCGGTAGTGCAACGTTTAGCCCTTCATCGAGGAGTGATTACAGGGCATATCATGGATATGATCCTATAGGACAATCAACTTAGGACCTCCATTATCCTTTTGCATATGTGTGCTTAGACTGATAATATGTAAAGACCTCTATTTGTTTACATATGTGTGCGTAGATTGCTTATTTGCACCAGACTAATTCACACAAAAAATTTGGCCGGGACCCACAGTTGTGGACTTCGAGGGGTGCCTAACACCTTCCCCTTTAAGTTATTTCAAGCCCTTACCCAAGCTCTGGTTATTCAATTAGTGCTATAAATGACCCGTAGTAGGTGCCCTCACGTGCCTTAATTTGTTAGGTGGCGACTCTTCGAATTCCTTATATCCCTTTTCCCAAAAGGAAATGAGTTTTCCCAATAATGTCAAAAACCCTGACCAATCCGGAAGGAGAGGAAAAAAGGGGGCGCGACAATACCAACACTAGCACCGTAGTCAAAGCAGACCTAAGCTTATGAAAGCTTAACTCAAACTCATCGGACAACCTGAATTGAGCACCTTTCTAGCAATCTAGTCAATCAGGCTACTATGGATGAAAACCCTTCCATGAACCAGAGACAATACCCCCCTAAACCAAGGAAAATCAAAATATCTATAGCTGAAGTAGGTCTAGGTAAATTATGAATTGCCTCAATCTTCTTAGGATCCACTTTTATGCCCTCTGCCGATACAACATGTCCCATAAAGGCGACTCAGGCTAACCAAAACTCAAACTTTGAAAACATCAGATATAACTGACTATCTCACACAGATTGAAGTACATTCGGAAGATGGTGCTAATGCACCTCTCAATTACAGGAGTCGATTAAGATATTATCAATGAATACGATCATAAAAGAATCCAAATAGGGCTTAAATACTCAAATAATCAAATCCATAAATGTTGCATGGGCATTTGCCAACCGAAATGACATCACTAGGAGGTCATAATACCCATACCGAGTCCAAAAATTCATCTAGGTATGAGCATTGCCTGGGATACTTGAGGTCCTTAGGGAACCTTGACACACATGGATTGGTTTTTAAATCCTTAACATTTGGGACTGCTTCAGGCTCCCTATAGTTTAACTTTTTTCCTTTTTACTTATGTAACGCCATTGGTCTGGAATAATTATTTGTAAACAGATACTGGGGTGGCTAGTCAACATGGGGAGGGTAGGTGTATGATCCTGTTGATATTATTAGGTAGAAAGCATGCTTTAGGCCTTACATTCTGTGTATTTGCATTAGACTCCATGTCTTAGGACCAATGTGCTCATCCAAATCCTGTGAAACATGCATTAGATATCTTGTTCATAGGGTTTCCTATCTACTGTTTCAGCATATCACATGTTATTAGTCCATTCTTTAACGTTGAATAAACATTCTCACTTAGAAATTCTGCTATTAGGTTAATGAATAACTTTAATATAAAACTGTCATTCTTGTGTGCATTTAGAAATCATGTTCTAGCAATTCCGTTTGCATTCGTTTGAGTACGCCTAGTTAATTAAGATGGGTAACTGACGCATGCAAATGCATAAAAACAGTCCCACATATAGATTTCGTGCTTCTGAATAAAAACCGGCACGAATTCTCATTGAAATCATCTATCACCTAGAACAACATGTTTGTAGGCTGATTAACTTCAACACTTTTTAAAATAACTTGTAATTGTTCTTATGCATAGTCCCATTCCTAGGCAAGCCTTAGATAATTAATCTCTGTGTAAAACTGAAAACTGCATTTTGATTGTTCACTGCTAAGTTTCACAAGTCTTAAAACAGTAGGCAAACTATTAGGGCGCTGTCACTAAGTTTTGAACAAGTACTCCCTATTCTGTCTGTTAATGTTCACCTATACATCTTTCCCTAGGAATCTTTCTAAAAACTACATGTATTTGTGTTTGAGACGAGCTGTTTATTTTCATTACATGGAGGTAAACATGAGCCTCTTAACTGCGTCTTTCATTTATCTGCTGGTCCTAAATGTTATTTTCTTGTCGCCTAGATTTTCCCTTTTAAATACCTTAGGGGTTGTCTAGAACTACCAATATTTAGAGGTCCTAAACTCCTCTGGGACAACAAGTAAGAGACGGGTAATAGCATGCTTATAACTCGATAAATCAAAACCCGCTTAATAATAATTATGGGGTTAGATAATGGGTAGATAAGGATATGATAACTTGTGCGCTAATGCAACGTGTAGCCCTTTATCGAGGAGTGATCTCCGGGCATAGCATGGATCTGATCATATATGATAAACAACTTAGGACCTCCCATATCCTTTTGCATATATGTTCTTAGAGTGATAATTTGTAAAGACCTTTATTTGTTTACATATGTGTGCATAAATTGCTTTTTTGCACCTGACTAATTCACTAAGTAAGTTTGACCGGGACCCACAGTTGTGGACTTCGAGGGGTGCCTAAAACCTTCCCCTTGAAGTAATTTCAAGCCCTTACCCAATCTCTAGCTATTCAATTAGTGCTATAAATGACCCGTAGTAGGTGCCCTAACGCGCCTTAATTCGTTACGTGGAGACTCTTTGAACTCCTGATACCCTTTTTTCCCAAAAGGAAATGAGTTGTCCCAACAATGTCAAAAACCCTGACCAATCCGGAAGGAGAGGAAAAAAGGGGGCATGAAAATACCAACACTAGCGTCGTAGTCAAAGCAATCTTAAGCTTATGAAAGCTTAACTCACACTCATCGGACAACCTGAATGGAGCACCATTTTAGGTCAATCTACTCATTCAAGCTACTATGGATGAAAACCCCTCCACGAACCAGAGACAATAACACGCCAAACCAAGGAAAATCAGAATCTCTATAGCTGAAGTAGGTCTAGGCCAATTATGGATTGCCTCAATCTTCATAGGATCCACTTTTATGCCCTCTGCCGATACAGCATGCCCCATAAAGGCGACTCAGTCTAACCAAAACTCAAACTTCGAAAACTTCGCATATAACTGACTATCTCACAGAGAATAAAGTACATTCCGAAGATGGTTCTCATGATCCTCTCGATTGCAGAAGTCGATCAAGATATGATCAATGAATACGATCGTAAAATAATCCAAATAGGGCATAAATACTCAAATCATCAAATCCATAAATGTTGCAGTGGCATTTTCCAACCTAAATGACATCACGAGGAAGTCATAATACCCATACAAAGTCCGAAAATTCGTCTAAGTGTGAGCGTTGCTCGGGATCCTTCAGGTCTTAAGGGAACTCTGACACGCCTGGACATTAAATTGGTTTTGAAATCCTTGTCATTTGAGACTTCTGAAGGAATGGTACTCAGATCGTATTTTGGCCTGCTTCAGGATCCTTATTGTTTAATTTTTTTCCTTTTTACTTATTTAACACCATTGGTCTGTAATAATTATTTGTAAACAGATACTGGGGTGGCTAGTGAAAATGGGGAGGGTAGTTGTATGATCCTGTTGATATTGTTGGGTAGAAAGCATGCTTTAGGCCTTACATTCTGTTTATTTGCATTAGACTCCATGTCTTAGGACCAATGTGTTCATCCAAATCTTGTCAAACATGCATTAGATATCCTGTTCTTCGGGTTTCATATCTACTGTTTCAGCATATCACATGTTATTAGTCGATTCTTTAGCGTTGATTAAACATTCTCACTTAGAAATGTTGCTATTAGGTTAATGAATAACTTTAACATAAAACTTCCATTCTTGTGTGCATTTAGAAATCATGTTCTAGGAATTCGGTTTGCATTCGTTTGAGTACGCCTAGTTAATTAAGATGGGTAACTGGAACGAATTCTCTTTGAAATCATGTATCACCTAGAACAACATGTTTGTAGGCTAATTAACTTCAACACTTTTTAAAATAACTTGTAATAATTATTATGCATAGTCCCATGCCTAGGCAAACCTTATGTAATTAATCTCTGTGTAAAACTGAAAACTGCATTTTGATTGTTCACTGCTAAATTTCACAAGTCTTAAAACAATAGGCAAACTATTAGGCCCTGTTACTGAGTTTTGATCAAGTACTGCCTATTCTGTGTGTTAATGTTCACTTGGACATCTTGCCCTAGGACTCTTTCTAAGAACTGCTTGTATTTGTGTTTGAGACGAGTTGTTTATTTGCATTACATGCCGAGGTAAACATGAGCCTCTTAATTTCTTCTTTCATTTAGTTGCTGGCCCTAAATGTTATTTTCTTGTCGCCTAAATTTTCCCTTTTAAATATCTTAGGGGCTGTCTAGAAATGCCTAGATATAGAGGGCCTAAACTCCTCTGGGACCACAAGGAAGAGACGGGTAACAACATGCTTAGAACTCGATAAATCAAAACTCGCTTAATAATTATTAATGGGTGGGATAATGGGTAGATAAGGATATGATGACTCGTGCGCTAATGCAACATGTAGCCCTTCATCGAGGAGTGATTACCGGGCATAGCACGGATTTGGTCCTATAGGATAAACAACTTAGAACCTCCCTTATCCTTTTGCATATGTGTTCTTAGACTGATAATCTGTAAAGACCTTTATTTGTTTACATATGTGTCCATAGATTGCTTATTTGCACCTGACTAATTCACAAAGTAAGTTTTGTCGGGACCCATAGTTGTGGACTTCGAGGGGTGCCTAACACCTTCCCCTTGAAGTAATTTCAAGCCCTTACCCAATATCTGGTTATTCAATTAGTGGTATAAATGACCCGTAGTAGGTGCCCTAACACGCTTTAATTCGTTAGGTGGTGACTATTCGTACTCCTTATACCCCTTTTCCCAATAGGAAATGTGTTGTCCCAATAATTTCAAAAACCCTAACCAATCCGGAAGGAGAGGAATAAAAGGGGCACGACAATACCAACACTAGCGTCGTAGTTAAAACAATCTTAAGCTTATGAAAGCTTAACTCACACTCATCGGACAACCTGAATGGAGCACCCATTCTAGTTCAATCTAGTCAATCAGGCTACTATGGTTGAAAACCCCTCCACGAACCAGAGAAAATTACCCGCCAAACAAAGGAAACTCAGAATCTCTATAGCTGAAGTATGTCTAGGCCAGTTCTGAACTGCCTCAATCTTCTTAGGATCCACTTTTATGCCCTCTGCCGATACAACATGCCCCATAAAGGCGACTCAGTCTAACCAAAACTAAAACTTTGAAACTTCGCATATAACTGACCATTTCTCAGAGAATTAAGTACATTCCGAAGATGGTGCTCACGATCCTCTCGATTGCAAGAGTCGATCAAGATATGATCAACGAATACGATCATAAAAGAATCCAAATAGGGTTTAAATACTCAATTCATCAAAACCATAAATATTGCAGGGGCATTTCCCAACCGATGACATCACTAGGAGGTCATAATACCCATACTGAGTCCGCAATTCGTCTTAGGGACATACGATGCCCTAATACCCAACTAATGGTATGTAGAGCTCAAATCAATCTTCGAAAATGCTTTGAAACCTTGAAGTTGATCAAATTAGTCATCAATCCTCAACAATGGGTACTTGTTCTTGATAGTGACTTTGTTCAACTGCCGATAGACTATACATATCCTCATCGAACCATCTTTCTTCTTCACAAACAACATGGACGTACCCTAAAGAAAGATACTAGGTCTAATAAATTCCTTATCAAGAAAATCTTGCAGTTGCTCCTTCAACTCCGGCAGGGCCATACAATATAGTGGAAAAGAAATAGGCTTAGTGCCTGGAGCCAAATAAATACAGAAGTCAATATTTTCGTCAGGCATCGCAGGCAGATCAGCACAAAACACCTCTCGAAACTGGCGCACAACATGTATCAAATCCATGGAAGGAATCTCTGCACTCGAATCATGAACATAGGCATAGTATGCTAGACACCCCTTCTCGACCATATGTTGAACCCTCACATAAGAAATAACCCTGCTGGTAGATTAGACATAAGTCCATCTCCACTCTAATAGAGGCAACTCTAGAATGGCTAAGGCCACCGTCCTAGCGTGATACTCCAATATAGCATGATAAGGTGACAACCAATATATACCCAAGATAACATTAAAATCTACCATAACAAGAAGTAGGATATCGACGCTTGTATTATGACTCCCATTAGTAATCACAAACGAGCGATAGACACGATCTACATCAATAGAATCTCCCACAAGCATGGATACATACACGAGAGCAATCAAAGAATTACGAGGAATAACCCGATACGAAGAAAAATAAGATGACACATAGGAATAAGTAGAGTCCGAATCAAATAGAAACAAGCATCTATATGGAAAACTGACAAAAATACCGGTGATAACAGTGTTAGTTTACTCAGCCTTAGGTCTAACTGGGAATGCATAAAATCGGGGCTAGGCCTACCACTCTAACCTATGTCTCTGGGACAACCTCTAGCTATCTTGCCTCCACCTCCAACGGACTGACCTCCACCTCTAGCTGTCTGATCCTTGCCTTTAGCTAGCTGAAAGGGAGAAGGAGCTACCGGTATTGGGACCGTCACACGAGAACTCTGTTGTGGCATGCCACTCAACCATCTCTGACAGAACCTCCTGATGTGGCCAGTACCTACTCATTTAAAACACACATCCTGCTAATGTTGTTCCTGAAGCTAAATTTTACCCGAACGGGCTGGATAACCATGGCAATATCTCTAGATCAGAGGCACACTAATAAGAGTTGATGGTGCACTGTAGGTTGGCTGCTCAGTATGAGATACATAAGAACAAACGACTCCCTGAAGCACTGTTAGATGCCTGGAGCGCTGACTGAAATAGCCTGGGAGGATGACCTGTACCCAAATTACCCCTGCCTCTAGATGAAGCACCACTGAAACTACCAGAATGACGAGGCCTCTTATTAGACATCGGTCCCCTCTCTTGTTCGTGAACTAACTCGATCCGTCTAGAAATATCTATAGCATTCTAGAGAAGAAATATCATCTCCAGTCTCCTTAACCATCTGCAGCTTTATAGTGAAAGTGATCCCATCAATGAATCTCCTTACTCTCTCCCTCTAAGTAGGGAGTAAAATAATGGAATGTCGATCTAGGTTCACAAATCGAGTCTCTTACTAGGTAGCAATCATACTACCCGACTGAAGACGCTCAAACTACCTCCGATAATCCTTTCATAGAGTGACCACGATGAACTTCTCTAGAAATAGTTATGAAAATTGATCCCTGGTAAGTACAGGAGAACCAACTGGTCTAGTCAACATATAATCTCTCCACCATGTCTTGGTGGAACAAGTCATTCGAAACACCGCAATCGACCAAATTGGTCTCAACTATACCCATGTTGCGCAACACCTCGTGGAAACAATCCAACAAATCTTGGGGGTCCTCAGAAGGTGTATTGCTGAAATGAATAGAGAAGAGCTTGGTAAATATATCCAACCTCAACAAATCCTTAGAAGACATAGCAGGCCTATCACTGGCATGTTCCGCAACAAACGGTTGAACCGCCCCAACTGGTAGTGCTGCTAGAGTCTAATACAAGGAAGACGTCTGTTCCGGGTTATGAGTTGCGGGAGTTTGCGCTCCTCCCCCATCCCTAGAGACGGTTGGATCCACTAGAAATGCACTGGTCTAGGGCAAGCTCTCCATAAGGCCCACATGCAGACTAGATTGTCTACAAGTAGTTGAGTGGCTATGAACTTCTCCGGGACCTGAGTTCGTCTGATGGGCACGGTCTAAGCGGGACCTCCACCTCATGATCAGTCTGAGGCTCCACTGAGGGTGCTGCTACTCGGGCTCTAGGCTGAGTTCGGCCTCTACCCCTAGTAGTAGCTACCACATGGGGCTCTGGCTGCAGACGATGTGCATGTTCTCTCCAAGATTGATCATGACTCGTGAGACCTAGGTAACCTAGTTCTCTGATACCAACTTGTCACTACCCAGAATTCCCACCCTCGGGACCGTGATGGCGGCTAACATTTCACTTGCTAGGCAAGAAAAGGTTATAAATAGTTATTACTTATTTTTAAAAATTCAAAGTACATTTTAACCAATAAGCTGAATAAAATTAAAATAGAGTGAGTAAACTAAAATAAGAGTGATATCCATATACAATCGCAGAACTGGTGTCACAAGTACACGAGCGACTAGACTAATACAACTAATAGTCTAAATGAAAGTATAAGTATCTGAATCAAAATAAACAGCTAAGGTAATGTAAAAGGGGACTTGAGGGTTGCGAATGCTAGGCAGCAGTACCTCAAGTCTCCGTCAAGCGCGGGATCCGAGCAATCTACTGACCTCCACTAGGACCAACTCCAAAATATGCACAAGAGGTGCAAAGTGTAGTATGAGTACAACCGACCCTATGTACTATATAAATGCTAAGCCTAACCTCGATGAAGTAGTAACGAGGCTAAGGAGGGTCACTTACAATAACTTTTACACATTAATAGTATAGTTACAGGGAAGGAAATATGAAATAAAAGTAGGGCAGTCAATTTATGAAAATGGACTCAGTCCTCGAAATTGGTGAATCTAGAATATCAGTCCTCAGAATATCATATAAAATGCTAAAAAACTAACACAATATAACAATGAGTACAACACACATCCACTCCCACTATACACACACAATCCTCCCTTATCTCACCATATCAATATCAAAATCATATATAAAATCCGTTGCGGCGTACAACCCCATCCCACCATATCAATATCAAATCCTCCCTTATTTTACCAAATCACAATAATTGCGACACGTGACCCAATCCATAAAATAATTCAATAAATTTAATCAATCCAACAGCTTCATTCACAAGAATCTCTACGTTTAAAGAATATGAAAGCAAAGTAGTATAGGAACCCCGTACAAATCAAGGAGTGCTACAATTAATTCAAAAACAACAAGACAAGCTAAATAGATGACAGTTAAAGTGTGTAAGTAAGACACTTAAAACAAGTATCACTTAATCATGGAAGCAATGAAGAAACAAATATTTAAATAAAAGAGCAATTAATGACAAGCATCAATTTACGACATAGAAGGAAATTAAAGCATGTAACATTAAGACATGGAATAAAATGATTAATGAAATACGTGAAAGCATGAAAACAATTACTTTGATGGTGTATATACACTTGTCGCCTCTCATATACTCTGTTACTTACATAATTCACATAACATGTAGTTCAAGGGTTCCTAAGTTCCCTCATATCAAGGTTAGACCCAACACTTACCTCGCTCGCAATAAAATCAAAGCTCAACCATGACCTTTCCTCTAAAATTCGCCTCCAAAGAAATTGAACCTAAAAAAAATCGACGTAATATCAACAAACAATTTTAGGAAAATCAATTACAATACATACGCTAATATCTTTACATTTTTTCAAAAAAATCTACAAAAACTCAAACCGCGGCCCGCCCAGTCAAACCCTGGTCAAATGGTAGGTTCTGACTACCCATGACTCCATGAGTTCATATAAGTGATTAGTTTCAAATCCGAGTCCAAATCCACTTTGAAAACTCAATTTCTTATTTTTCAAGAACTTGAAAAAGATTCACAAATTTTCACTTTGATTCTCATGATATTGATGTTAAAATCTAAGAGAAGTTGATGGAATATGATAAGAGAAAGGATTAGAATCACTCACCCAAAATTTTTAGATGAAATTCTCTCTTAAAAATCGCCTCCTATCGATCCTAGGGTTCCAAAATATGAAAATGAGGCTAAAAATATCGTCCCTCAACTATTTGTTCAGGTACAGATGTTGCAAATACGACCTGGTGAGAACCCCGAAAATGCGAACTCTCCACATCTCTGCTATCTTCACATTTGTGATGATGTTTTCGGAAATACGAACATGGACCGGTCGCAAAAGCGATCAAATGATCACAAATGAGATTTCGTTTGTTCCCATGCCATCTTCGGAAGTAATCTCAAACATGGCCATTTGTTGCAAATGAGAACTCTTGCCTCGCATTTGCGAGACCTGCACACCAGTTCTGTAATGACCTTACCGATTATTTCGAGAGTTGTAGCCCTGCTCCGCTCTTTTCTTCTCATTTTTGTACTTCACTAGTGTTTTATGACTTAACGGGTAGTTGGATCGGGGCCAGAGAGTTCAGAGTGAGTTAAGACAATTAGTCTCTTAATTGAAAGCCTAAGTTGGAAAAGACAGCCGGATGTTGAATTTTGTGTAAACAACCTCGGATTTGAATTTTGATGGCTCTGTTAGCTCCGTTGGGTGATTCTCGACTTAGGAGCGTGTCCGGATTGCGATTTGGAGATCCGTAGTAGAATTAGGATTGAAATGGCAAAATTTTGAATTTTGGAAAGTTTAACGGGGAGTAGACTTTTTGATATCGGGTCAGATTCCGATTTCGGAAGTTGCACTAGGTTTGTGGTGTCATTTTTGACTTGTGTGCAAAATTAGAGGTCAATCGGACGTGATTTGATAGGTTTCGGCGTCATTGTAGAATTTGGAAACTTCAAAGTTCATTAGGCTTGAACCCGCCTGTAATTCATATTTTTGATGTTGTTTGAGGTGATTTGAGGGTTCGACTAAGTTCATATTGGGATATAAGACTTTTTGGTATGTTTGTTGAGGTCTCAGGGGCCTCGGGTTTATTTCTGGTGATTAACGGATCAAGTTTTCAAGTTGTAAGCTTACTGAAGGTTTTCCATTGCTGGTTTAATCGCACCTGCGGAGTGGGAACCGTAGGTGCGAGCCCGGGGAAGTGGGAGGTATGCTGTAGAAGTGGCCAAGGGAGTGAGGCAGCAGAAGGTCGCATGTGCGATGGCTTTCCCGCACATGCATGATCGCAGATGCGGAAGAAGGGCCATAGAAGCTGATTTGGCCTTGAAGCTTGACTCCGCAAAAGCGGAGAGCTGTCCCGCAGAAGCAAGTTTATTTGAGTGGAAAAAGGGACGCAGGTGAAGAGTTCTCAACATAAGCGGGCTCTGGGGTGCACCTGCGACACTGCCAAAGCGGCTAAGTTACCGCAGGTGCGGAAAGCCTGGGCAGAAACTATAAATACGAGACTTCGAGTTTTTTCACCATTTTCATCCTTTTGAGCTCGGACTTTGGAGGTTTTTGATAGGGATTTTGAAGAGATTACTGAGGTAAGCTCCTTCTATCTATTTTTCTTCAATAATGATGTTTCCCCACTGATTTTCCACCTAGTTGGTGTGTTTTTTAGGTGAAATTTTGGGGGTTTGAGGATAGGGATTTAGAGAGTGAATTTGGGAATTTGAATGACCATTTGGTGTCGGATTTTGGTAAATTTGATATGGTTATACTCGTGAGAGAACGGGCTTTCTGGTTTTGTGACTTCTATCAGATTTCGAGACGTGGGCCCAGGGGATGGGTTTGAACCAATTTTGGATTTTGGCTTATAATTTCGTGTTTTTCATATGGAATTGATCCTTTAGCCCGTATTGATTGTATTGTACTGCTTGTGGCTAGATTCAGGATGTTTGGAGGCCGATTCGCGAGGAAAAAGCATATTGGAGTAGAGTTTTGCTCGGATTGAGGTAAGTAACAGTTTAAAATCTGGTCCTTAGGGTACGAAACCCCAGATTTTGTATTATATGATTGTTTTAGAGGTGACGCTCATGCTAGGGGATTGGCGTGTGGGCGTGCACCGTGGGAATTGAGACTTTGGTCCATTCCATGAAACTGGAAAATTGAATAAACTTGTTGTTAGCTATATGCCATTCATGTGTTATACAAAATTTGACTGTGAATCATGTTAGAGACCATGTTTAGGCTATGCGTTATTACTGCTGGGACCCACAGAGGCCGTATTTCAGGTCGAATTACCTGGTAAATGCTTTTTACACTCAGCCTCAGTTTTTATTTGCATATCATATCTCAGACTCTGTTATTCATGTTGATTCATCATATTATTGTTGTTTGGGCTGATTTTCCTGATTTCTGAGAGCCCGAGAGACTGGAGAGATTGATGACTGAGTGAGGCAGAGGGCATGATTGTGAGGATATTTATGGGATCGATATGCCCGCCGCAACATGTTTCATTGATATGTGCCATTATTGGCTTGATATAGTGCTTGGGTTGAAGGAGCCCTTCCGGAGTCTGCACACACACCGAGTGAGCGTAGGTACCTACTGAGCGTGAGTGATGAGTGCTGAGTGACTTTGATGAATGAGTGGTTGTGAGGAATGAGTGATTGTGAGGTTGAAGTGAATGGGAGGACCGATTGATTGTTGCACTGAGAGGCTATACATGACTTCATTGTTGTTGCACATAGTTTCCATATATCACGATTTTTGGAAAACTTCTTAAAGATACCTTTATCGGGTTTTTACTTAAATTTGGCTATTGTAAAAGATTTGATGAAAGCACGTCTAATTTTCTTGTTGAGACAACTGAAAATGAATTATAACGGTGTAGCTCGTCGCTATCTTTCGATTCCTTATTTATTATTGTTACTTAGTGAGTTGGTTGTACTCATTCTACACCCTGCACTTCGTGTGCAGCTCCTTGAGTTTTTGGACACCCAGAGTGTTGATATTTCACGTAGCTGACTATTGGAGTTATCGAGGTAGCTGCCTGGCATTCAGAGTCCTTGTTTCTCCTTCCTTATTCTGTCTTTAGTTATATTTGGATCCAAATTGTTATAGTCGTTTCATTTCTAAACTGACTATGTATAGATGCTCATGAACTAGTGACACCTCGATATTGGGAGCTATTTTTCCGCACTAGTGTTGTTGGTTTTACCCTATTTATGAAAACTCTACTTTTAAATATCTTGATTTATTTTTCTGTTAAATATTGGAAGTACTATTGTAATGTCGGCTTGCCTAGTACTAACGGTGACAAGTGGGCCGGTCTGATCCCTAAACGGGCAAGTGGGCCGGTACCAAAATAAACGGTCCTAACAGTCTTTTTTAGGAACGGGCTCGTAACCAGGCATATGAACTCTTGGTCCCGGGCTAAATAGGGCAGGAAAGCGGGCTAAGTGGGCCCAATGACTATTTTTTTTAAAGAAAATTAAATAGAAATTATAGACAAAAAGGTGTTTAAAAAAAAAATCTAAGGCAATGCCTTGTAAATTTTATTATAGAATGTGACCTAAATTTTTTAATTCAAATTTAAAGACAAAAATATTGTAAAGAGATATTCAAAGAAATGCCTTGTATTTTTATTAGAGCATTAAAAAAATATGGCAATATCTTTCTTAGTTTTCCTCCCCCTATGGAATGAGCACAACAAGGTGCTAATACCACAATTGAGAAGAAAATTAAACTAATGAAGATGTGCCAAAATACAAGTTACATAATACATTCTAATTCTTGTTCATACAAATTATATGGTATCTCTTACAAATTTCATCAATCTTTCAAGCTCCGGAGGAATTTCCGTTGGTGGTGGCAGAAAAAAATCTTGTTCATCACCGCTTCGAGGTGAAGAAGCATCCTCCGCAAGTTCAGGTAGCATTTCTTCATAGGCTTCGTCTTTTTCTGGTTGTGATTCAGCAAGTCCAAAATTTCTTCTTACCGAACGGATCCAATCTCTGAAAAGTACTGATTTTTTCAAGCTCCCCCTCATAGACGTTCTATACTCACCAAGTTGAAGTCTTTCTTGACTAAAAGCGCTCTCCGATGCCACTGTTGAAGCTTGAATAGTTAAAATATCTCGGGTCATCCTTGAAAGAACCGAAAAATATTTTGCTTTGTCCTTCCACCATTGCAAAAGATTAATGGAGCCGACGGGATTCACTTCTTCAATTTGTTGCGACAGATAAACTTCAAGCTCATTTAGTTGTGAAAAATCACTACTACTAGAACCTTGAAAATTCCTAAACCTCGCCCAAGCACTAAGTGCTCTTACTCCCCCGGTTCTTTTAGATGATTGAGAATGAGAAGAAGAAAGAGTTGGAACATTTGGTCTAGAATGATTTAATGCAACTTGATAAGCATTATAAATAGTTTGAGCATGTGTTCTAATTGAGGCTATTGCTTTCGGAAGTCCAGCCAACTCAGCATCTTCAAGTGCTAAACCATTATAAACAGTTTCATACCAAAATTGAGGACCTCCTAATTTCATAGGAAAACAAATTTGAAAAAAAAAATATTTTTTAAAGTTTGTTCTCATAGAATCAATAGCAAGTTTATAAATTTCCCCGTCCGTTGAAAAATGAGTAAAAAAATTAGCAAGTTTTGCAATACAAACTAAACAGATAGAAATGGTAGGATAATATTGCCCAGAAAATTCATTTGTAGAAATACGAAGTCTTTCTAAAAAATCAAAAAGCATTTTAACATTAGCTCAATCTCAATTCATAAGGTGCTCATCATCATCACTTACATGTGTATTAAACGTTGAGTTTATGGGGTTTATATATTCATATGCAACAACAAAACTTTCATACATGTAATTCCATCTAGTTGGACAAGGTTTAGGAACCTTTCTTTTTCTTAGGACAAATTTATCTTTTAAAATATTCTCTAAGTCTACTTCTATGGTTAATAAAAAAGTCAGTTAAGAGCCATTTTAACCTTTTTAATTTTAATATTTAAAATTCTCATACTACCATCCACAATTAAATGGTAAATATGACAAATACATCTAACTTAAAAAATTTACTAAATGCAGGATTTAGTGTAGTGGTAAGCAAGGCTATAGCATTTGTGTTACTAGTAGAATTATCCAATGAAACTGACATTATTTTATCACTAATGCAAAAATATCTACAAATATTCGTAACTGTGCTAGCAATAAGCTATCATTTGTAACATGAACTAATTATTCTATAAGTAATTACATGCTTTTGAATTATTCAATCATCATCAATCCAATGACTCGTAACAGTAAGGTAATCACAGTCATTGCCACTTCAACCAATATCAGTAGTAGCAACATGACAATTTATATGAGTAAATCAATAGCACAAATATTGTTCATATTTATGCTTATATGTATAAATATTGCTCTTTGCGGTTGTGCGAGGAAAACCTTTATAAGTAGGATTAAAAAATTTCTAATACAATGCACAAAGTTAGGGTCTGAAGGAAAACAATAGGGTAAGAACATAATAGTTACTACTTTTGCCAATTATTCTCGATCTTTTTTTGGATCATAATATAAAATACCACCGGTAAGAGTGTTAATTCCGACTGAAATTAATTTGAACCAGTACTGGGGTCAGCCTAAGTAGGACTAGGTACACTTTTCCCCTCTGCCAAAGCTTTCAGACATTCATATCTGATTCTATCTTGAGGGTATTTTTTTATGTGTCTAGACAAAGTCCCTGCCCCTGCGATCAAAAATATTTAAAAGCTAACTCCGTACCATAAGTTTTACATCGGGCGTAATATAATGGCAAAATTGACTCTCGGTAAAGTGTAATAAACTATTATCGCTATCAAGAATAGCAGGTGTAGGTTCAGGGAGCAGGGGGCAGGGGAGGAGGAACATCATGACCACTAGGTTCTCCACTCTTGAATTTTTCCTTATTTTTACCAATTTTTTTAAAGGAAACCATCTTAGTTAATCAAGTAATAGCAAATAAATAAAACAAACAAAACTATTATATTAAAACAGAAGAACTGGAACGAGTTTACCAAATTGACGAACAACTTGTTGAAAATTGATAATCGTTGAAGACTTGAAAACTTCAATTCACCAACTTCACAATTTTTTCACAAATTGTAACAATAAAGTAAGCAATAGTAGCAAGTATAGAAGAAAATTAGAGAGAGATTGTGATAGATTGCTATTGATTTTGTAATAAAATGAAAGAATGAGGGGGTATTTATAGTTGAAAATATGGGAAAAATGTAATTATAAAATGTTTGGGCTTAAAACAAAGTTGGGGGGTTAAATGGATATTTTGTATATAGCTAACGACTATTTTTGACAGACTAACGGCTGTTTTTAACAATTTTCAAATGGCTCATTTCTTTTTTATTTTACAGTTGGGACTGTTTGGCCCGCCAAGGAACCGGTCCCGCCTCGGTCCCTTGGCAGGCCAAACGGTCTCGGTCGTACCGATCCCAAATGTAGAACCGGCCCACGAGACCGGCATAGGCCCATATATACCGGTCCTACCTGTCCATGCCCATTTGGCCGGTTTGAACTGCAGTCCTGGGCCGGTACCGGGCCCAGACCGACCCACTTTCCACTCTTACCTAATACCATCGATAGGCTCCATCACGACAGGTTAGGATTTAGGTCGTGACAAGGTCACACCAGCAACTACCAAACTTTCTGAACCGCGTCCAAAACTCACCCGAGCCCTCGGAGGCTCCAAACCAAACATCTAGACAAGACTAAAAATATCATAGAAACTTGCTTGCGTGATCAAAATTCCTGAATAATACCTAGAACTACGAATTGATCATCAATATTTATGAAATATTCAAAGGAACTCAAGAATATGCAAATTTACAATCGGACATCCAACTCAGGTTAAATTAACTCCGTTTTGGACCGAATTTTGCAAACAAGTCATAAATGGTGAAATGAAGCTATTCGGAGTTATTGAATCGAATCCAAACCCATTAGCAACAAAGTCAACATACGGTCAAAACTTAGGGATTGTTTTAGCCTTCAAATTACTAGTTTTCAACAAATTACGTTAAATCAAGTTTGAGACTTTTGAATTCGATTCCGGACATATGCCCAAGTCCCGAATCACAATAAGGACCCAATGGGATCGTCAAAACACATATTCGGGTCTCTTACACAAAATATTGACCATAGTCAACTCAAATAATTTTTAAGGCACATTCCACATTTTCTTCAATTTTTCACATAAAAATTTTTTGAAACACATTTTCAAATTGTTCTTATCCTAGTCTACTGGAATGGTTCTAGAATTCAACATAAGTAGTTCTTGTCCTTGAGAAATTGGACTGGTTTTAAAATTTCAATACAAGTAGATATCGATTAATCTGAAATTTTACAATTTTATCCTAATATTGAATTGTTTCGTTTAAGAGCAAATTGAGCTTTCAAAGGGCATAAATATCGATTAATATTTTAAATATTTTCGTTGGTCAATATCTAGTGTTTGACATTTGTCCTTTTAGAATAACCAGCCTCTATATTTGCGCATCGAAAGAGAAATACATACTGACAATAATAAAATTTCAATTGCATATACTATTGAATATGTACACAATACAAAATTAATTTTTTAAGATAAACGAAGAAATGTAATATATCATACAAACCAAGTCATGAATAATAATTTAACATAATATAGGAGGACAAATAAAAAAAAATATTCCGGAATCATAAAATTATGTTATGTGACGTTATGATTAATTTTAGCTAAGCTTTAAGGTATATAAGGTCTAATATATATATATATACATACATACACACACATACATACACAATGATAATGGACAAAAAAATGCTTAAAAGTCATTTATTCAGTACTGTCTTTCGTCGAATTTTTTTGTTTTAGTTGGACTTTATTCTGTTTCAAGTATTACACATTATTTATGTCTAAAAATTTTAATTTCTTAGCCACACACTGAAAAGACATTTGTTTGATTATACAGAAGAAATCATATTATACAAAACTTATCGTGCGGAAATTATTCAACTCAAATTCTTATTATTCCAATCTCTTAGAAAGCACAGGAGCCATCATGTGTCCATATAAAAGTATACTTGCTCATATCAAAATTGTTTAGTATGTCCAAATAAATCTTCACAGAGAATATTACGATGTAACTTAGTATATGTATGTTTGAAACTAACTGATTTATTATGAGTAATCATCAATTCAGATTTAGTGTTCCTGAGTTGCAAATTAGTGTATATATTAAAACATCTTTGAAACTAATTGATTTATCATGAGTAGTCAACAATTGAGATTTAGCATTCTGAGTTGCAAACTAGTGTATATATTAAAAGATCGTCATACCTACGAAATGATGAGTGTATTATGAGTTCAATCGACCATATGTACTCAATTAATAATAAATTTAACCTTGGGCTGAAAGCAATGATGGGCTCAAAAAAAAAAAAAAAAAAAAAAAAAGTAGGCAGAGATCAATATCAATGATAACACATGATATAATGGTGACAAACAATAAATATCTCAAATTTCCTTCTGAGCTCATAATATTATAGGAATTTGCAGCCTTCCAAGTATAATAGTTAAAGCCCAACACGGGTAAGAACATTTTAAATTCCAGCTAGCATGAGAAAAATACATCATATGCCTACATGTCAAATATGCATGTCAAATAAATGATTTCACAATGATAACCTCAAGAACTCTCTCACACAGCTCAATTAAGTGCATGACTCACATGCCCGCTTCATCACACAATCACTCAGCACGGTATGTGTGCCTGGCATTAACGCCCCTCACCCAAGCCCATGTATATGCATGCCCTCGATGTTGGTATATCAGACTCTGGAGGTGCAGATCCTACCCAAATGCTAATCAAAAGCCAATAAGGTTTGTTGCGGTATGCAACTCAATCCAAAAAATAATAAAGCAAGTATAGCCTGTTGCAGCGTGCAACACAATCCACAATAATAATAAAGCCAACACAACCTGTTGCGGCGTGCGATCTGATGTACAATAACACTCTAAACACGACTCTAAGACCCACCTCATTCATCAACCTCTCAAGTCTCAAGGACTCACAATATTATATCACTCAGCCGAAATTTTATGATATGAAAAAAAGAATCATGACTGAGTGTATAACTTCTATAGTGTAGTTGATGGTGAGGACGCGTACGCCTGACATTCCAGACCCGGGAGGAGTCGCTCCCCGTGTTGCTAGAGGCCGAAGCAGAGGCCGGGAGAGGGAACCGGCCCGAGGTAGGGGACGAGGGCATCCCAAAGCTGCCCCAGTTGCAGCACCAGCGGATCCAGTAGAGGATCCTATCGTTGAGGAGCAAGGCGAGGTGCCCAGAGCAGATCCTGCGCCGGTGGATTTCATGACAGTACTGGGCTTTCAGGAGGTCATGGGCCGTATGATGAGGTTCATGGACACTATGACCCAGGCTGGTTTATTTCCAGCGGACCCAGCAACATCTCAGGCGGGAGGGGAAGGACAGACCCCTACTACCCAGGCCCCAGGACATGCCACTGCGATTTATCAGACTCCGGGTACACTAGCCGTGGGTGGAGCCGAACCAGTTGCAGCAGTAGCACCTGAGCCCAGACCAGTTTCGGACGGCGATCCACATAAGTTATTAGACAGATGGACTAGACTTCACCCTCTTGTCTTCGGGGGCTAGCGTCATGAGGATGCTCAGGATTTCATTGATAGGTGTAGAGACAGACTGCACAACATGAGGATACTGGAGTCTCATGGGGTTGACTTCACTACTTTCAAGCTAGAGGGAAGGCTCCGTAGATGGTGGCAGTATTATATTCTTGGTAGGCCAGCGGATTCTCCTCCCACCACTTGGGAGCAGTTCACACAGCTTTCTCTGTATAGGTTTATTCCACTCTCCGAGAGGAAAGAGCTGCGGTACCAGCTTGAGCAGGGTCAGATGTCAATGACCGACTACGAGGCGAGCTTTTAAGAGTTGTCTCGTCATGAACTTGTGATACTTCCTACTAATGCAGAGAGAGTGGGAAGGTTTGTGGCAGGGTTGCTCTCTGGTATTAGGTCCAACATGGCCCGAGAGGTGGAGATGGGGACTCCTTATCGTCTAGTAGTGGAGATCGCTCGCAGGATTGAGGGCTATCATATGAGGAGTAGAGAGCAGGGATAGCAGGATAAGAGGGCTCGATTTTCTGGAGATTTTAGAGGTGCTCCGACTAGAGGCAGAGATCAGTTTGGACGGGGCCAGTCCAGAAGTCCCTCATATTCAGCACCACCACTACCTCCTCGAGGTGCTCTAGTGAGGCCTTATTTCAATGCGATGCCGGAGAATTCTTATCGCCCACTAGCTATTCAGGGTTCCTCCGGCGGGTATTCTGGTCATCAGGGTTCTTCCAGCACTTATTTCAGTGCCATGCCAAAGAGTTCATATCGTCCCCTAGCCATTTAGGGTTCTTCTAGTGGTTATTCCGGCCATCAGGGCCAATCTTCAAGGCAGCAGACTATGGTGCCGAAAGGCTGCTATGAGTGTGGAGATCCGGGTCACATGAAGAAGTTTTGCCCCAGGCTTCGAGCAAGGAAGTGCAGCAGGGTCATCAGCCTATGGTTTAAGAACCGGCGATCCGGCCACCCAGAGGTGGAGGATAGGTAGGTAGGGGTTGTCCCAGAGGTGGAGTCCAGGCAGGGGGAGTGCAGTAAGCTTTTGTTCAGTCACGTGGAGGCCAGCCGGCCGGCGCTCCAGCCAGATTCTATGCTTTTCCGGCAAGACCAGATGCATTGGCCTCAGATGCAGTTATCACGTGTATTATCTCCGTTTGCGGTAGGGAGGCTTCAGTATTATTTGATCCAGGGTCTACCTATTCATATGTATCATCTCTGTTTGCTCATTTCCTTGATATTCCTCGCGAGTCCTTGGGTACTAGTGTTCATGTGTCCACTCCCGTGGGCGATTCTGTGGTGGTGGACCGGATCTATCGGTCCTGTGTGGTCACATTGTTTGGTTTCGAGGCCACATCGGAACTCCTTTTTTTTATATGATTGACTTTGAGGTCATCCTGGGCATGGACCGGTTATCTCCTTATCACGCCATCATAGATTGCCATGCCAACACTGTTACTTTAGCCATGCCTGATTTGCCGAGGTTGGAGTGGAAAGGTTCCTCAGTTAGTACACCTAGTCGGGTTATTTCTTTTCTGAAGGCTCGACATATGCTCGAGAAGGGTTGTTTGGCTTATCTCTCTTATGTACACGACACCACCGTAGAGTCACCGACGGTTGATTCATTGCCAGTTGTTTGAGATTTTGTTGATGTGTTTCCTTCTGACCTCTCAGATATGCCGCCAGAGCGTGATATTGATTTCTGAATTGACTTGGCTCCACACACCCAACCTATATCGATTCCACCATATCGTATGGCTCGGAAAGTGTGATGACTCGGACAATCGTTTTGATAGTTAGAGCCCCGATTCCCTAATAACTACTTTCCCCGCGTTTGTTTTTGCTACTGGGACTTGCCGGACTGATTATCTATGAAATTCGGAGAGCTTTGGGACACTTAGTCCCTAATTTTGAGTTTAAGCCTTAGAAATTAGACCGTAGTCAGAGCTATCTGAAGACGGCTCCGAAATGGAATTATGTCGACTCCGTTAGCTCCGTTGAGTAACTTTGGGGTTAGGAGCGCATCCAGAATGTGTTTTCGAGGTCTGTAGTAAATTTAGGCTTGAATTGGCAACAGTTAGATTTTCGGCGATTTTGACCGATTGGTGAAATTTTGATATCGGACTCGGAATGGAATTCCGAAAATGGTTGTAGGTTCGTGTGTCATTTGTGACTTGTGTGTCAAATTTGACATCATTCGGACTAGTTTTGATGTGTTTCGGCACCGTTTGAAGATTTCAGAAATTACCTAAGTTTTAGGTGTTATGTGATGTGGTTTGAAGGCTCGACTAAGTTTGAATGAGGTTATATGACTGATTGGTCATTGGTCCTGGGGGCCTCGGTTGTGTTTCGGATGCTCAAAGGGAAGAAATGGGACTTAGGCAAAAATTTGTTGTGGGTTGTTCTGGTGTTTTCGCACCTGCGGATGTTGCACCGCAGGAGCGGCCCCGTAGAAGCGAAGAAGAAGTCGCAGGTGCGGTCTGGAGCGTGTGGTCCAGTGGCCGCAGATGCGGCTGGAGAACCGCAAAAATGGAACCGCATCTGCGGAGAGAAGAGTGTAGGTGCGGGCCCTGGTGAATTAATGAAAATATGCAGGTGCATATGCCCAGCCGCAGAAGTGGGACCGCAGGTGCAGTGGTCCCCTCGCAGAAGTGGAAATCGCTGGTCAGAAATTGGAGAAATCGAGGGTTTGGGTTCGTAACTCTAAAATCAATTTGGAACTCATGAATTTACGAGGTAACTATTCCTAATCCTATTTTCTTTGTATTTCATCAATATATAGTGAGTTCTTCAATCTAATTAAGGAAAATTGTGGGAAAATGTTTGAAAACAAATGAGAGAAATGTCCCTCAATTGAGAATTCGAGTTCTGAGTGTGATTTTGACGTCGGATTTTGGTGATTTTTGGTTGAGTGTACTCGTGAGCGAATGGGTGTTCGGAATTTGTGACTTTCACCCGATTCCGAGTCGTGGGCCCGGGAGACTTTTTAGGCAATTTCCTTAATTTCGCGCTTTAGCTTCGAATTTATTTGATAAAGTAGTTGCTTGTAGTGATATTTATATTATGTAACTTATTTGAATAGATTCGGGACATTCAGAGTTTGGTACTCTTGGAAAGATCGTTATTTCGTGTTGATTTGAGCAGTCGATGTAAGTGGCTTTCCTAACCTTGTGTTGGGGACTTCCCCTTAGGATACTTGATACTAATTGTTGTGTGGGCGCCGTGTACGTGAGGTGACGGGCACGTACACGGGCCGTTATTGCAAAAATATCATTTTTGCCTTCCTAACACATATATTATTTTCTCTTCTATGAATTTGTTCAAATATGATATATTATTTAGCTTAGATTAGGAAATCATGCTTACGTGTTTAAATGCCTACTTGATCTTCTGTGCGCCATGCTTACTTAAGCCCTTATTCTCCTTATCTGCGATTAGTATAAACTGTGTAAATTAAATGTTGTGCTTATCATTCATCCTGCATAGCATATTTAAATTAGGATAACAGACGTATTATGGGAGATCCCCTGTACTGCATATTTATTTTGAGACTACGGACGTATTCCAGGAGATCCCCCTGTATTGCATATTTATTTAGGGACAAGAGACGTATTCTGGGAGATCCCCCTGTACTGCATAATCATTTGGAACTACGGGACAGTATCCCTGGAGATTCCACTATGTGATATATATTGTGTTGAGCCGTGGACTCTCTTTACTATAAAACTTTATATTATTTTCTTAAACTGCTTGTTGTAGACATTACATATCTTTTGTGCTGTTTTAATTGACTTATTTAGAAATCCGATAGAGCCTTAACCTAACCTTGTCACTACTTGACCGGGGTTAGGTGTGGCACTTACTGGGTACCAAATGTGGTGTACTCATGCCCTTTCCTGCACATGTTTTCGTGTGCTGTTCCAAGTATGAGCTATCAGCCTCGTGGTTAGTTGTTGTTGCTGATTCAAGGAGGCTGCAAGGTATTTTTGCCTAGCCTCATAATACTCCGAGTCCCCTTCCATTCTATCTTAAAGAGATTTCTCTTATGTACTTTCCAGTTTTTTTGTTAGAGGTACAATAGTGTTATAAGCTTGTGATTGTCTGTGACATTCTGGGTCTTCGGGAGTTATATTTCGTACGAGTCGAGCGACATCTTTATGATTACTAAGATTCCATGTCTTTTATTTCTTTATCTATCATAATTTCTAATTAACTTTATCCGCTAATTAGGCTTACCTAGTCATCGAAACTAGGTGCCACCTTTGGAGAGTAAATTGGGTCGTGAAAGAAAGAATTGAAAGAACAACTTGAAGAGTTGCTAGCTAAGGGGTTTATCAGACCGAGTGTATCGCCTTGGGGTGCTCCAGTGTTATTTGTGAATAAGAAGGATGGTACTATGCGGATGTATTGACTACTACCAGTTGAACAAAGTTATGTCACGAGCCCAAATCCCAAGCCGGCCGTGATGGCGCCTATCATGGAACTAAGCTAGCCAACAATCACATATTGACATAATACTTTCATGATTTCCAAAATTTGTTTCCAATATTTCATAAGCATTTAAAATTTTCAAATTGTAAGCAAAACCTAATGAAAATAAAGAGTCTAATTACTATCCCCAAAAGCTGGAGTCAACACGTCATGAGCGTCTACGCGTAGTACAAAATTACTCTATTGTCATAATACATCGAGTTTCGGAACGAGGACCTAAATAAAAACAAGAAAAAGGGGAAAAGGGAAAGTTGTGGACGCTGAACAACTACCTCGAGATCCCAACTCCGACTCCACAAGAAGGAAGAAATCTAGCGCTCGGTACCAGCATCTGTATCTGCACACAGGGGTGCAGGGAGTAATGTGAGTACACCAACTCAGCAGTAATGAAAGTAAATAATGTCTAAGGCAACAAAATACGTAAAACCAGTCATAGAATACACAAAGAATGTACTCCTTTCAGAAAAAAACATAAATATGATGCCTTACAACATTTAAAAATCAATCTCAGTAAAATATCATTTGAAATGTGCCTTCTAACAAATTCCACATAAATCAAGATAATTTAGTATAGAAATGATATAAATCAAAGATAGCCTCTCGGGCAAAATCATTTTTCATAAATCGCCCATCGGGCATAACATCCCTCAGAATCAGTCACTCAGCATGCCTCATCGTCACTCTGTATCAGCCCATCGGGCAACCTCACAGTCACTCGGCACTCGCACTCAGTAAGTACCTGCGTTCACTGCGGGTGTGTACAGACTCTAGAGGGGCTCCTACAGCCCAAGCGCTAATATCAAGTCACCTCGTGGCATAATCACTGAAGCTCTTGGCCTCTCACATATCAGTAACAATGTAACATGTTGTGGCACGCAGCCCGATCCCGTAACATCCTCACAATATAGGCCCTACGCCACACTCAGTCAGAAATCTCTCAAAAAGCCACTTAGGCTATCAGTAAAACGGGGTACTCGACTCAAAATATCATTTTATATCGCAATATAGTGTAAATAAGACTGAGTTTCGAAATCAGTTATACATAATATGGCTGAGTGTAAATCATAAGTCAACACAGTGAGGAATAGTAGTAAAAGCCCCCAAGGGGTCTAAATTGGTCGGCACAAGGCCCTAAACATGGCTTAAAGCCCAAATATAGCAATAGTCTGAAAACATGATTTAACATATGGTTTAAAAGTAAATACGCAACTCAGTAGTTGCCATGGGAAGGACCAAGTCCAAATCCCCCAATTAGTGTGCGTCACACACTCATCATCCAACATGTGCGCCACTCCAAAATTAGTGAGAAAATACGAAGTCCGGGTTTCATACCCTCAGGACAAGATTTACAGTCATTACTTACCTCAAACCTGCCCAAATACTAATCCGCTATGCTCTTGCCTCTCGAATCGACTCTCAATTGCTCCGAATCTAACCAAAAATAGATTAATATCATCAATATACGCTAAAGGAACAAAGCCCACTAAAAAATTATCAAATTTAACAAATATCCCCGAAATTGGACAAACCCGACCCCCGGGCCCATGTATCAGAATTCTATAAAAATCACATCACACGAATCCTCAACCTTTCCCGAGTCTACACATATAAAATGCATCGAAATCCAACCAAAAATGACCCCTCAATTCCTCAATTAAAGTCTCAAATTTCCAAGGCCTAAATTCCCAATTTATACAATTAAATTCCACTAATCCCATGCTTAATCAGTCTAATATCGACATAGAATCGAGGTTTAGGTCCAAGAAACTTACCTCAACGGAAATCCCTTGAAATCCCTCTTCAATTTGCTCCCAAAAGCCTCAGCCCGTATTAAAATATGATGAAATAAGACAAAAACTCGCAAAGGAATCTATTTATATGACCTGCCCAACGATTTCCGCATCTGCAGCCTTTTCTCTGCACCTGTGGACCCGCACTTGCGGTCCCAGGTGCACACCTGCGGAAATTCACTTTAGTCCCATTTCTCGCGCCTGCGGTTAATCACCCGCACCTGCGACTTTCCTTCATCCCGACAAATTCTGCACCTGGGCATGCTGGGATCCACCCGCGGCATCGCACCTGCGAAAGGGTCACACCAGAAGCCTGGCACCAGCAGCTTCTTCAGCTGCATTTTCAAACTTTATCCTTCCGATGACTATCCGAAATCATCCTGAGCCCCTCGGGACCCCCAACCAAAAACACAACAAGTCATAAGTGATCACCCAAATTTAATCAAACCCTCACAACACCCAAAACAACATCGAAACTCCAATTCAACCCATGGTTCAAGCCTAAGATTCCTAAAACTTCCAAAAATCCACCAACGATACCGAAACCAACCAAAACACATCCGAATGACCTGAAATTTTTCACAGACGTCCAAAATGACACTACGAACCTTCTCCAACTTCCGGAATTCAATTCCAACCCCAATAGCTAATTTTCCACTGCCGACTGAAAATTGCCAAAAACTCAATTTCGCCAATTCAAGCCTAATTCTACTCCGGACATCAAAACCACATTCCGAAAACACTCCTAAGTCCCAAATCACCTAACTAAGCTATCGAATCCATCAAATATACATTCCGAGGTCGGTTACCAATAATTCAACTCCCAGTTGACTTTTCTAACCATGAGGCTAATTTAAGAGACTAAGTGTCTCAGTTCTCACCACGACCACCCCCGAACCTGAACCAACCGACTCAACACAACAAAATTAGGCTAAACAACACACAATAAAGCAGAAACAGGGGAAACGAGGGTAAATCTTACGGAACGACCGACCGGGTCATTACATTCTCCCCCTCATAAACAAACGTTCGTCCTCGAATGGGTCTAGAAACATACCTGGAGTCTTAAATAAGTGAGGGTATCTGCTCCGCATCTCCTGCTCCGTCTCCCAGGTGTCATCCTCCACCGGATGCCCCCTCCACTGAACGTTCACTGAAGCTATATCCTTAGATCTCAACCTCGTGACCCGACGACCCAATATGGCCACTGGCTCTACCTCATATGACATATCACCCTCGAGTTGAACCGTGCTGAAGTCCAAAACATGAGACAGGTCACAAACATATTTCCGGAGCATCGAAAAATGGAACACAGGATGAATACTCGATAAGCTGGGTTGTAATGGAAGTCTATAAGACACCTCTCCAATCCTCTGCAGCACCTCAAAAGGCCCAATAAACCGGGGAATAAACTTACCCCTCTTCTCGAATCTCATAACACCCTTCATGGGTGACACCTTCAGCAAAACCTTCTCCCTAGCCATAAAGGACACATATCGGACCTTCCGGTTCGCATAACTATTCTGCCTATACTGCGTCATGCGAAGCCGCTCCTGAATCAACTTCACCTTATCCAACACATCCTTTATCAAATTTGTGCCCAATAGACTAGCCTCGCCCGACTCAAATAAACCAACTGGAGATCTACACATGCTACCATATAAAGCCTCATATGGAGTCATCTCGATACTCGACTGATAACTATTATTATAAGAAAACTCCACGAGCGACAGAAACTAGTCCCATGAACCCCCAAAATCAATGACACACGCACGCAACTTGTCCTCCAGAATATGAATAGTACGCTCCGACTGCCCGTCGGTCTAAGGATGAAAAGTTGTGTTCAACTAAACCTGAGTACCTAACTCCCTCTGCACGACCCTCCAGAACTGGGTTCCTCTGTCGGAAATGATAGAAACTGGAACCCCATGCAATCGAACAATTTCCCTGATAGAAATCTCAACTAATCGCTCCGAAGAATAAGTAGTACCAACAGGAATGAAGTGCGCGGACTTGGTCAGCCGATCTACAATAACCCATATAGCATCAATCCTCCTCGAATTCCATGGAAGGCTAACTATAAAGTACATGGTGATCCGCTCCCATTTCCACTCCAGAATATCTAATCTCTGATGCAATCCACCCGGTCTCTCGTGCTCATACTTAACATGCTAACAGTTGAGACACCGAGCCACGAACTCAAAAATATCCCTCTTCATCCGCCTCCACCAATAATAATGTCTCAGATCCTGATACATCTTCGCGGCACCTAGATAGATGGAATACCGTGCACTATGGGCTTCTGCGAGAATGAACTATCGGAGCCCATCCACATTGGGCACGCAAATATGGCTCTGCATCCTCATGACCCCATCATCACCAATAACCACATCTCTGGCATCACCTCGACGGACCTATCCTGAAGAACGAGCAAGTGTGGATCATTATACTGGCGTGCTCTAATCTGATCATAAAAAGAAGGCCTGGAGGATACACAAGCCAATATTTGTGGGCGCTCTGATAGATCCAATCTCACCAACTGACCCACTAAAGCTTTAACATCAAGTGCTAAAGGTCGCTCTGCTGCTAGTAGGTAGGATAGACTCCCCAAACTCTCTGCTCTGTGACTCAGAGTATCGGCCACTACATTGGCCTTCCCCGGATGATATAGAATAGTGAGGTCATAATCCTTGAGAATATCCAACCATCTCCTCTGACGCAAATTCAGATCCTTCTGCTTAAGAAGATGCTGCAAACTACAGTGATCACTGAAGATCTCACAATGTACTCCATACAAATAATGGCGCCAAATTTTCAAGGCGTGGACAATGGACGCTAGCTCAAGATCATGCACTGGATAATTCTTCTCGTGCACCTTTAACTGTCTAGACGCGTAGGAAATAACCCTACCATCCTGCATCAATACCGGTCCAAGGTCAACTCTCGAGGAATCACAGTAAACTGTATAAGAACCTGAACCCGTAGGCAAAACCAACATCGGAGCAGTAGTCAAAGCTGACTTGAGCCTGTGAAAGCTCTCCTCACACTCCTTCGTCCACCCGAACGGAGCACCCTTCTGGGTTAGTCTGGTCATAGGTGTTGCAATAGATGAGAATCCTTCTACAAAACGGCGATAGTACCTTTCCAAACCAAGGAAACTGTGAATCTCAATAGCTGATGAAGGTCTAGGCCAACTCCGCACCGCCTCTATTTTCTTCGGATCAACCTGAATACCCTCACTGGACACCACGCGCCCTAAGAAAGCTATTAAATCAAGCCAGAACTCACACTTTGAAAATTTTGCATACAACCTCTTCCCCCTCAGTGTCTGAAGCATAAACCTCAAATGCTGCTCGTGATCCTCTTAAGATCGAGAATATACCAAGATATCGTCAATAAACAAGATGATGAAGGAGTCAAGATAAGGCCGAACTCACTGTGCATCACCTGCATAAAGGCCGCTGGGCATTAGTCAGCCCGAATGACATTACTAGAAACTCATGATGACCATAGCTAGTCCTGAAGGCAGTCTTCAGGATGTCGGGCCCCCGAATCTTCAACTAATGATAGCCATAGCGCAAGTCAATCTTGGAAAATACCCTGGCACCCTGCAACTTACCAAACAAGTCATCTATGCGGGGCAAGGGATACCGGTTCTTCACTGTCACCTTGTTCAGCTGCCGATAATCAATACACATGCGCATATAACCATCCTTCTTATTCAAAAAAACACGGGTGCACACCAAGGTGACACTCTAGTCCGAATGAACCCCTTATCTAGAAGTTCCTGAAGCTGCTCCTTTAATTGCTTCAACTTCGTTGGTGCCATACGATAAGGTGGAATAGAAATAGGCTGAGTGCCTGGCACCAAGTCAATAACAAAATTAATGTCCCTGTCAGGTGGCATGCCTGGCAGGTCTAAAGGAAACACGCCCGCAAAATGACGGACCATAGGAACCGAATCAATAGCGGGAGTCTCACCATTGGCATCCCTCACAAAAGCCAAATATGATAAATACCCCTTATCTACCATACGCTGGGCCTTCATGTAGGAAATTACCCTACTAGGCACAAACTCAATAGAACCTCTCCACTCAACCCTCGAAAATCCTGGCATAGCTAAGGTCACGGTCTTAGCGTTACTCAAGAACAATATGACACGGAGATACCCAATCCATGCCCAATATCACATCAAAATCAACCATGCTAAGAAACAACATGTCCATTCGAGTTTCTAGACCCCCAATAGATATCACACATGACCGGTGCACACGATCCACAATAATAGTATCGCCCACCTGAATCGACACATGAACCGATGCATCTAGAGACTCACGGGGCATATATAGAAAATGGGCAAAATATGATGAAACATAGGAATACGTAGAACCAGAGTGAAATAAGGCCAAAGCATCTCGGCTACTGACTTAGATAATACCTGTGATCACTGCATCCGAGGCTATAGCATCTGGCTTGGCTAGAATTGCATAGATATGAGCCTGGCCTCCACCAGCACGACCTCCCACTCTAGGGTGGCCCCTGGCAGTCTGACCACCAAGCCTAGTTGTTTGGGCAGGTGGTGAAGTAACTGGAGCCGAAGTTGAGGGCTGGCCCTTCTGCTGAGAAGAACCACCAAAACAACAGGGACCTTGTCTCCACATGTGCCCAAACTCTCCGCACTCGAAATAGATCCCTAGAGCTGGAGACGGGGACTGAAAGGAACCCCTGGCACCAACATAGCCACTAGAAGAACCATGCATAGAGGAACCCTGAACTGATGGCCCTCGAGCTGAACTCTAGGCTGGAAGGGAATTGAATGAAAAATTGCCCGACTGAGAACTGCGGGGACCATGCCCCGATGATGCACCATTATAGGATGGGCGGACTGGCTAAGGAGTCCTGAATGGACGACCTCTACCATCCTGAAATTTTCCTCTAGAAGGAGTACTGCTGAAACTACCAGATCCACGAGGCCTCTTGGCCTCCCGCTCCTCTCGCTCCTGGCGGCGAACTGACTCAATGTCTCGAGTCGCATCAACAACCTCCTCAAAAGTAGCACCTGAAACTCTCTCTCTGGTCATCAGAATACGGAGCTGATAAGTGAGGCCATCCACAAACCTCCTAGTCCTCTCTCTCTCTCGGTACGAACCAACTCTGTGGCATGACGAGCCAACTCCGAAAACCGCATCTCATACTGCGTCACTAATAGCTCCCCCTGACGCAGCTGCTCAAACTGCATGCACTGCTCCTCCCTGTGAGCCTGGGGAACATACTTCTCCAAGAATATAGTGGAGAACTGCTGCCAGGTGAGGGGTGCTGCACCAACAGGCCTATGCCTCTCGAAAGACTCCCACCAAGTAAAAGCAGCCCCAAAAAACTGAAAAGTAGCAAACGAGACTCCACTAGTCTCCAGTATTCCTACAGTACGGAACATCCTCTAACACTTTTCCAGAAAACCCTTGGCATCCTCGCCCTCAGCACCACTGAATGTCGGAGGCTGAATTCTACGAAATCTCTTCAGCCTATGCTGCTCATCATCTGGCATAGCTAGAACCACGAAGTCCTGAACTGGCGCAACCAGTTGGGCTGGAACTGCTCCCGGTGTCTGAAAGCCTTGAGTAACCTGCTTAGGTGTTCGGGCAGCTGGAGTCCGAGTGCCTCCCCCGACCTGAGAAGTAGCAGCAATAGTAGATACAGTGACTACCTGGGCAAGGCTAGTACATACTGTCAAGATTTGATCCAGGGTCTCCTGAAGACCCGTAATAACAATAGGAACTGTCGGTGCATGAGCTTGTCCCGCTGGAATATCTACGGCGGGGACCTGATCCTGAATGGTAGGTGGACCCTCTGGTACTGCCCCGGTTGCTAGACAGGCTGGTCCCCTACCTCTACCACGGCCTCGACCGCGGCCTCAACCTCTCGTTGGTCTAGCTAGTGTCTGGTCACCCTGATCTGTAGCGCGTTTCGTCACCATCTGTGAGAGAATGAAACAACAAAAGTTTAGATTTCCAGAATCAACAGAATGACACGACAGAATTCAAGAAAACGAGATTTTTCCTAAGGGTTCCGTGGCCTCTCGAAGATAAGTACAGACGTCTCTGTACAGATCCGCAAGATTCTACTATACCCGCTCATGACCGTTAAGTCCTATGTAACCTAGGCTCTAATACCAACTTGTCACGACCCCAAATCCCAAGCCGTCCATGATGGCGTCTATGATGGAACTAGGCTAGCCAACAATCACATATTGACATAATACTTTCATGATTTTCAAAATTTGTTTCCAATATTTCATAAGCATTTAAAATTAACAAATTTTAAGAAAAACCCAATGAAAAAAAATAGTCCAACTACTACCCCCAAAACCTGGAGTCAAGACGTCATGAGCATCTACGAGTAGTACAAAATGACTCTACTGTCATAATACATCGAGTTTCGGAACAAGGAACTAAATGCAAACCAGAAAAAAAGGAAAATGGAAAGTTGTGGACGCTGAACAGCTACCTCGAAATCCTAACTCAGGCTCCACAAGAAGGAAAAAAGCTAAAGCTCAGTACCAGCACCTGTATTTGCACACAAGGGTGCAGGAAGTAATGTGAGTACCCTTCCGCAGGGACAGCCACACCTGAAGCATGGCACCAACAGCTTCTTCAGCTGCATTTTCTAACTTTAATTCTTCGGATGACTATCTGAAATCACCTCGAGCCCCTTGGGACCCTAACCAAAAAAACAACAAGTCATAAATGATCACTCGAACTTAGTCGAACCCTCGGAACACCTAAAACAACATCGAAACTCCAATTCAACGCATAATTCAAGCCTAAGATTCGTAAAACTTCCAAAAATACACCAACGAAGCCAAAACAAACCAAAACACATCCGAATGACCTAAAAATTTTCACACACGTCAAAAATGACACTACGAACCTGCTCCAACTTTCAGAATTCTATTCCGACCCCGATAGCTAATTTTCCACTGCCGACCGGAGATCACCAAAAACTCAATTTTTCCAATTCAAGCCTAATTCTACTCTGGAAATCAAAACCATATTTTGAACACACTCCTAAGTTCCAAATCACCTAATGAATCTATTTGATCCATAAAATCTACATTCTGAGGTCGGTTACCAATAAGTCAACTCCCAGTTGAATTTTCTAACCATAAGGCAAATTGAAGAGACTAAGCGTCTCAATTCTCACCACGACCACCTCGAACCAAACCAACCTAATCAACATGAAAAAATTAGGCTAAAGAACACGCAATCAAGCAGAAACGGGGGAAACATGGATAAATATTACAGAACGACCGGCCGGGTCGTTACAAGTTACCATCAACAACATGTACCCGTTGCCGGGCCTCGATAATTTGACTTGAGATCGGGGTACCATCAGCTGAGGATTCAGGAATGGAATTTTCGAAAACTGCCTTCCGTACTAGATATGGTCATTATGAATTCCTAGTGATGTTCTTTGGCTTGACTAATGCCCCAGCGGAATTCATGGATTTGATGAACAGGGTGTTCAGGCCTTATATTGATTCTTTTGTCATTTTTTTTATTGATGACATCTTGATCTACTCACGTAGCCTGGGGGAGAACGAGCAGTATTTGAGAGCAGTGCTTCAGACTTTGCGGGAACAAAAGTTGTATGCTAAGTTCTCCAAGTGTGAGTTTTGGTTAGATTCTGTGGCATTATTGGGGCATGTGGTATCTGGAGAGGGTATCAAGGTGGATCCTAAGAAGATTGAGGAAGTTTAGAGTTGTCCATGTCCCACTTTAGTGACCGAGATGAGGAGTTTCTTGGGATTGGCAGGTTATTATCATCGATTTGTGAAGGGTTTTTCATCCATTACAGCCCTTCTGACTAGATTGACCTAGAAGGGTGCCTCATTCTGATAGTCCGACGAGTGTGAGGCGAGCTTCCAGAAGCTCAAGACAGCTTTGACCACAACACCAGTTCTAGTGTTGTCTTTCGGTTCCGGGATGTATAAGTGAAGATTCACGCAGCTTGGCATGTGTGTTGATGCAGGAGGGACGAGTTATTGCATATTATTCACGTCAGCTGGAGATTCATGAGAAAGACTACCCCGTGCACGATTTGCAGTTGGCAACGATTGTTCATGCTCTTAAGATTTGGAGGCATTACTTGTATGGAGTGTCTTGTGAGGGATCTTAATTTGAGGCAGGTAGATGGATTGAGTTGCTGAAGAACTATGACATTACTATTTTTTATCATCAAGGCAAGGAGAATGTAGTTGCAGATGCCTTAAGCAGGAAGGCAGAGAGTATGGGTAGCTTGGCCTTCATTTCAGTGGAGGAGAGGCCACTGGCTTTGGACATCTAGTCCTTGGCTAAGAGACTTGTGAGGCTGGACATTTCAGAGCCCACTCGAGTTCTTGCGTGTATTGTTGCTTAGTATTCATTATTGGGGTAGATCAAGTCTCGGTACTTTGATGATCTGCACTTGGCAATTCTCAGAGCGACGGTACTACAGGGTGGTGCCAAGGAGGTTTCTATTGGCGAGGATGGCATCCTGCGACTTTAGGGTCGGCTATGTGTTCCTAATTTTTAGGGCCTGAGGGAGAGGATTCTAGAGGAGGCACACAGTTCACAGTATTCCATTCATCCAGTTGCTACGAAGATGATTGTGACCTGAGGCAGCACTACTGGTGGCGACGGATGAAGAGAGACATAGTAGAGTATGTGGCTATATGTCTAAATTTCCAACAGGTTAAGTATGAGCACCAGAGGCCAGGAGGCCTACTCCAGCAGATGCCTATACCTGAGTGGAAATGAGAGTGCATTACTATGGACTTCGTATTTGGGTTGCCACATACTTTGTGGAAGTTTGATGTGGTTTGGGTTATAGTAGTCAGGTTGACCAAGTCGGCACACTTCATTCTAGTAGCCACTACTTATGCTTCAGGGAGGTTAGCTCATATCTACATTCGGGAGATAGTTCAGTTACAAGGTGTGCCTGTGTCCATCATATCATATAGAGGTCCTCAGTTCACCTCGCATTTCTGGAGAGACGTACAGAGTGAGTCGGGCACCCGTGTAGAGCTCAGCACAACATTTCATCCGAAGAGCGACGGTCAGTTGGAGCGGACAATTCAGATATTAGAGGACATGCTCCGAGTATGCGTGATTGACTTTGGAGGGCAGTGGGACCAGTTCTTTCCCTTGTCCGAGTTTTCTTACAATGACAGCTATCAGTCCAGCATTGAGATGGCCCCATTTGAGGCTTTATATGGTCGGCGATGTCGTTCTCCCATCGGGTGGTTTGAGCCTGGCGAGGCGAAGTTATACGGTACCGATTTGGTAAAGGATGCCTTGGAAAAGGTAAAGTTGATTCAGGAGAGACTTCACACGGCACAATCCACATAGAAGAGTTACGCAGATCAAAGACGTGTGATGTATCATTTATGGTCAGCGAGAAGGTTCTCTTGAAGGTCTCGGCGATGAAGGGTATTATGAGGTTCAGAAAGAAGGGCAAGTTGAGCCCAAGGTTTATAGGTCCGTTTGAGGTGTTGAGGCGAGTTGGGGAGGTTGCTTATGAGCTTGCTCGACCTCCCAGCTTATCAGGTGTTCATCCAGTTTTTCACGTATCAATACTCCAGAGGTACCACGCTGATTTGTTCCATATGTTAGACTTTAGTAACTTTCATCTAGATGAGAGGTTGGGCTACGAGAAGGAACCAATTGCTAATATTGATAGGCAGGAGCACCAGTTAAGGTCTAAGACGGTTTCCACCGTGAAGGTCCAGTGGAGGGGCCAACCAGTCGAGAAGGCGAATTGGGAGTCCGAGGAAGACATGCAGAGCAGATATCCACACTTGTTCAGCACTTCAGGTATGATTCTAGACCCATTCGAGGATGAATGTTTGTTTAAGAGGTGAAGAATATAACGACCCAACCGATCGTTTTTCCTTTAAGAACCCCGTACCCCTAAATAAGACTTCCCATATTTGCTTTTATTGATTTATGACTTGTGGGGATGATTGTTTCGTGATTTGGAAGAGTTTCGGTTGGAATTGGAACACTTGGTTCCTTAAGGTTGGCCTAAAAGGCCACGTTTGACTTCGGTCAACATTTGAGTAAACAACGCCGGAATCGGGTTTGAAGGTTCCAATAGGTTTGTATGATGATTTCGGACTTGGGCGTGTGTTTGGGGCAAGTTTTGGATGACCCGTGAGTGTTTCAACGCCAAATAGCGAAATAAGATTCTTGAAGTTCTATAATTGAGGTTTGGAACGTGTTTTGATAATATCGAGGTCCAAATGGAATTCCAAGATCGGGAATAGTTTCGTAGTGTCATTTAAGACTTGCACACAAAATTTATGTCATTCTGAGTACTATAATACGTTTCGGCGTGTTGGAAGTGCATTTAAGAACTTATAGTTCATAAGTTTGACTCAATTGGTTTTAGGGTGTGATTCTTGGCATTAATGTGGTTTCGGGCGTTCCGAAGGTTCGAGCAAGTCGGTTTTATGATTTGGAACTTGTTGGTATGTTTAGACGGGGCCTCAGGGGGCCCTGGATGCCATTCGGACGTCACACGAGGTGAATCAAAGCTCAAAATGAGCTGATGGTGCACCAGTTCTGGTGCAACCGCACCTGCGGTTGGCCAGCCGCAAGTGCGAGACGGTGGAACTGGTCGAACTCTCGTAGATGCAGCCATAGAGAAGATGCCCAGGTTCCACAGGTGCGATCCTTTTCTGCAGAAGCAGCGCCATAGGTGCAGGAACCCTTTCGCAGGTGCGATCCTTGCCAGTTATTTCTCTTTCCGCAGATGCGGATGTTGGTCCGCAGAAGAGAGACCGCAGGTGCGAAAGGACTGGAGGCAGTGAGGTTATTTTAAAAATGAGACTTAGGCCTATTTGAAGTCATTTATTACATCCTTGGGCGATTTAGGAGCTTCCAAAGGAGGGATTTCAACTTAGCATTGTGAGGTAAGTTTTTCCTACTTAATGTGAGTTTAATACTTGGTTTCTGGGTAGATTAACACATAACGATTAGTGAAAATATGGGTTTAGAGTAAAACCTAGGGTTTTGATAAAAATAGGACTTAACCACGAAGTTAGTTATGGAATCTAGTAAAAATCATATATTATTGATCCTAAGGTTATAGGTAACAACTTCCCTTAAGAATTTCCGGAATCCTAGCACGTGGGCCCGGGGGTGAATTTTGAGAATCTTGCCTTTGGTGTTGGATAATCACTTTAATAGCTAGATTATGAACTTGTAATCCTATAATGATTGTTTTTATGCTATTTGAATAGTTTCGGATTGTGCGGCTCCGGTTTGAGGGTTTGAGAGCATTCTTGAATTGGAAGTAGGCTCGAAACGAGGTAAGTCTCCTTTCTAACCTTGTAAGAGGGAAATCTCCCCATAGGTGAACTTATATGATATATGAATATATTATGGGGGACTATGTAGGCACGAGGTAACGAGGATCCATACGTGGTGACTATTCTTGTTATGTCCGGTTAGTTTAGGTTTACACCATTCTTTGTGAATACTGTTTATTTATTTAATGCGCTAATTGTATTGGTTGGAATTTACAAGATCTTAAGAATTTAAAAGTTTCAAGCAAATCATTATTTTAACGGAAATAGAGGAAGAATAGAAGTATATTATGTTTATGTTTGACCGCTTCGTAATTTTATTCCACGAGCTGAGTGATTCCTTCCAATACTCTAATGGGAGCGGCCTCGGCAGGTTAATAGATGCATCTATGGTTCGCGTTGTTTGACTCTTCGGAAGTGCACATTTATTATTTATTGGATCGGGTCGTAAGTCATCGGTATTATATGCGCATGCTATCTTCTTGGTAGTTTCCCATGATTTTTGACTGTTAAAATGCCCTAGGATATAAATTGTTAACCGGAATGACAGGAATGTAAACATGGATGCCACTATGGAAAGACTTGTCATTTCTTGTCTCTATTTGCCATTTATCCTTGATGTTCATGCATAGTCTTATATTTAAATAAATCTTGTGGCCCTAGTAAGTGTTAAGTCGATCCCTCATCACTACTTCTTCGAGATTAGACTGGATACTTACTTGGTACATAATGTTTATGTACTCATGCAATACTTTTGTACTTAATTGTACATGTTCTGAGGCAGGTGCATCTGGTTACTAGTCCAGAGCGCATTCTTAATATTGAGGCATAGATTCCACGGTGAGCTGTTTATCCTGATGTCGTTCAGCAGCGCATTGGAGTCTTTTCTTTTGCTTATTCTGTCTTTTCTATTTCAGACAGTAGAGTAGATGTATACTTTTTGTTCATTCTACTAGATGCCCATTTATTTGTGACACTAGTTCCTGGCACACACATTGGTATACTATTTTATTGGGGATGTAATTATTTAAACTTGACTCCTTTTGATCATTGCAATCTAAATTGCCTTCATCATTTACCATTTTTATATGCAAAGTAATTCAAATTAAGATATTGTTGGAAATATTTTTAATAAAATAAAAATAGGACTTACTAGATAAATAGTGTTGGCTTGCCTAACTTCGGTGTTGGGTGCCATCGCGACCTAGAATGGAATTTGGGTCGTGACAGTTCTCATAACCAATGGTTTTGCTGAATTGGAGGCATACAGTTTTTGCTAAACCAACTTGTATTTAAACTAGCATTATACAATATAAATTATCATAATTTTTAATCTGGAACTGTGCTCTAATAATTTGAGCAAGCAACCTTGCAAAAGATAAACTACATGTTGATAACAAACGCTCCTAACTATTCAATATATTCCAATGTTAATTCTCAATCATTTTTCGTATCATAATTAAATTGGGATGGCCGACCGGCCATGGCAACTGATATTTATCAGTAAACATCAAATTTACTATGACATGTGATTTTATCATCCTGCTTATACATTTTTAGTAAAATAGAAGAAAAGTCGGGTAACCTTTCATATTTACCCGGTATGATTATAGTAATATAGAGATATTCAATCTTCCTTTCATTTATAGTCTCAAATGCCAACAACTTTGGCTAATATATTTGAAACTCAAAATGCTTCTTTTTAGACTTACTACAATATCAATATTAATAACAATTTCTTTCATCCGAATAGTAATAAATTAGTTCTTCCGGAGCTCTTAGTTAATTTTTTACTACAAGATCTTTTGTCACACCATCCATTTGGTGAATGTCTTATTCACGGAGAAAATCATATCATAATAATTGTCATGGTCAAAATCATGTTAAGAGAAATCATTTCTTGCTTTACTTTTGCCTTTAGTGACTTTTTATAAGCATGACAAAATATTTTTGGCGTACTACATGTACGCAACCAATGACATATTCATATAACCACAATAATGTTCATTCTCTTTATTTAATTCAAACCTCCCGTAGAGGTGAGTAGTGTGGTATTGATCAAATCATACATTGCACGTCTTTGTTCACTACTTTTATCACATATTGTCACATTCACCTTCAGGATTCGGTATGCATTCTCAGTGCTTATCACAAGTCACATTCTATTCAAAGAATGGACCATAATAAGCGACGTGCTTTGTTATTTTTCCGTAGCAATTTGATGGTAAACATTAGCTTCACATTTTGAAGGACTATTTTAAGAACCCTTATTGTTCTCATTTTTGCAATTACCATAATGATGATTATTATTATTTTGATCTTTGGAACGACCATATTCATTGGTCAACCACTTGTCTTCATTTACACTTATTATACATCGCTATCACATTAATTATAAGAATGGAGCAAATCAAGTGGAACAAGTTTCATGTTTTTTCATGAAAAATATATTATTTTTATTTAGTCATCATTATATAATCAATATGGTGCATTGTGACTCAAACCCAATGCCTTACTCATATAAAAACATGTTAGCCATAATGAGTTGGGGCTCGAACACAACTCTTATCATCATGGTGCACCAGGACTTGAACTCGATATCTTACTCTCATAGTGCGCTGGGACTTGTAACGCGCCGTCTTACACATAGGCCTCAATCATTGACGTAATAAGCCAAAGTACATTAGGAATCACCCGCGAGCGAGCCTTTAAAATATCACTACTTTGTTATTACATATGGTTTTATAAATTTTTATTCATGCCTCATTGAGATGGTGAAAAACAAATCAAGTATCACATGCTCAAATTTTGTCCAATTAAACATAATAAGAATATCATAATAATACATAAATTAGTTATGCCACAAGTATGAAATATAAATATTAGTTTGTATGAACTAACAATTATCTGTTATTCGAAGTTGTGCATGCATATAGAGTTGGAAGGATAAGTTAAAGAAGTTAGAGGAAGAAATCTTACTTAATTACCGTCTTAGCAATTATTAAAAAAAATCAATTACTAACCATTTTATTGCAAACCATCATCTTTAATTTGTGTGCAACTAAGAATATTATAATTGAATAATGATAACATTTCTAAATCGGTCTAAATTTTTTTGGACCATTAGCATATACTAGTAATTTCAAATAAAGGTAAGTAGTTGGGAAAAGTAGCATGGCAATAAAAGAGATAACAATCTTCAGTTAAGTCATATAAGAGTCAAATAGGCAATAAGAGTGGATCATGACACAAATAATTCAATTAAAGCAGGTAGAGGTGAAACTAGTAATAAAGAAAACTTAATCATAATAAAACAACTTCATACTCAGTGAATACAAGGACCTAAGAACCCTAAAAGGCCAACATTTTACAAATAAGCCCGAGCACGTACTTGCCACCTCGCGTACACGTACTTTACATGATACAATTAGCATAGAAGACTCAAATCCTAAGGGGTAGTTCCCCCACACAAGGTTAGGCAAGATACTTACCTCAAAGAAGATATACCGATATCCAAAAATAAACTTCTCTAGTGAAAAAACTTCCGGACAGCTCAAATCTATCCAAAATAATTTCAAAGCATAAATAAAACTCATAAGAAACTATTCTGGATCATAAATCCTCAATCTTTATCAAAATTTAAAAATCAACCCAAAAGTCGACCCCTAGGCCCGCACCTCGGGACCCGACAAATTTCACAAGACCCGAACACTCATTTCTATACGAGCTCAACCATACTAAAATTATCGAATTCCGATACCATTTGGTCCTTCAAATTATCATTTTTCTTTTTCAAAGTTTTCTTCAAAATTCCCATTTTTCTCTACTCAAAACACCAATTTGATCATAAAAATAAAAACAAGAACATGGAATATAATAAATTCTAGGTGAAGAACACTTACCAAATCGATTTCCTTGAAAAGACCCACAAACAATTGCTCAAAACTGATCTCTAGAACACCAAAAGTGGTGAAAATGGCTAACCCTCAGAATAGAGAACTTTTATATTCCGCCCAGGAAAAAAGCATCACGATCGCGGAAATACAAACGCGATTGCGAAGAAGAAATATTCAACTGCCTCGAGAAATCACTATGCGATCGCGAACAGAGGAATGTGATCGTGTAAGGTTAATTAACACTGCCTCAAGGATAAGCTTATGTGGACACAGAGAAGTGGACACAAACACGGAGAACAAAAAGACACAGGTCCCTGATCGTGGACTGATCCATGCGAACGTGAAGAGAAAATGATCACCAACGCCTAACTCATAGTTCTATTACGCGAACTCAGGGAAGTGCACAAGTACGTGATCACGAAACATACAATGGGAATGCAAAGAAAGAAAATATGGCATGTCAGCAAAGCACTATGCGATCGCGCCTGGCACTTTGCGATTGCGAAGGGGGTCATCAGACACCAAAAATCAGCACCTCAAAACCTGAAGAATTGGCCCGTAGCCCATCCGAAACACACCCGAGGCCCTCGGGACCCTGTCTAAACACACCAAAAAGTTCTATAACCTAACACGGACTTCCTCGAGATCTCATATCACATCAAACAATGTTGAAACTGCAAATCACACCATGAACCAAACATATGAACTTTCAAATCTTATAGTTTCAAAAACTCGTGCCGAAACCTATCAAATCAATGCGGAATGACGTCAAATTTTGCAGAAAAATCCCAATGAAATAACAGACGTGTTCAACCTCTCGGAATCGCGCTCCGACTCCGATATCACCAAAGTCAACTGTAACGACCCGACCAGTCATTTTTTGTTTTAGGACCCCATGCCCTTAAATAAGACCTCTAGTACTTGATTTTGCTGATTTATAACTTGCGAGAACGGGTGGTTCGAGGTTTGGAGGAGTTTGGAGTGGTATAGGAACACTTAGTTCCTTAAGGTTAGCCTTAAAGGCCAAGTTTGAGTTCAGTCAACATCTTCAGTATACGACTTTGGAATCGAGTTTTAAAGATTTCGATAGGTTCTGTATGATTATTTCGGACTGGGGCGTGTGTTCGGAATGAGTTTTGGATGACACGGGAGCGTTTCGGCGCCAAATGGTGAAATATGAATGTCCTTAAGTTCAAATTGAGGTTTGGAACGTGTTTTTGTGTTATCAAGCTCCGGACGGAATTCCGAGGACGGGAATAGTTTTGTTATGTCATTTATGACTTGCTCGCAAAATTTGGTGTCATTCCGAGAATTATAGGTATGGTTCGGCATGTTGAAAGCGAATTCAGAAAATTGAAGTTCTTAAGATTGATCTAATAGGTTTTGAGGTGTAATTTTTAGATTTAGCATTGTTTCAAGCATTACAAAGGCTCGAGCGAGTCCCTATTATGATTTAGGACTTTTTGGTATATTTGGACGGGGTCTCGGGTGGGCGTAGATTCCATTCAGGCATTGAGCGAGGCAAAAACCAGCCAAAAATGACGGCTGGTGCACCAGGTCTGGTGTGACCGCACCTGCGGAGGTCCATTCACAGGTGCGGACTTCCCACCGCAGGTGCGAAACCAGACCCCCTTCCTCTTATCTGTAGTTGCGAGAACTTCCTTGCAGATGCGAGACCGCAAGTGCGAAAAGCATGTAGGCAGTGCACTTACTTTTAAACACATATTTAGCCATTTTTGAACACTTTTTCTTTATTCTTGGGCGATTTTGAGAGCATGCAAGGAGGGTATTCAACCTAGCTATTGTGAGGTAAGTGATTCCTACTATGAATTTAGCTTATTACTTGAATTGTTAGGTAGAATAACACCACAATTAGTTAAAAACATGGGGTAGAGTAAAAACCTAGGTTTTTGATGAAAATGGGAAATTTCTAAGAAATTTGGCAGGATCTGCTGCGGGCACCTCGCCCTGCTCCTCAGTGATGGGATCCTCTACTGGATCCGCTGGGGGTGCGATTGGTATAGTCATGGGACGCCCTCATCCCTACCTCATGTCGGTGCCCTACCCCAGCATCTGTTACAACCTCAGATGACGGGGGTAGCGGCTCCTCCCGAGTCCGGAACATCAGCTGCTCGCGTCCTCACCATCTGTGAGAGAATATAAGAGTGAGATTTTAGTAGACCATCAACGGCATGATAGAAGTGAATAAAGAGAGAGTTCCTAACACCCTATAGCCTCCTGAAGATAAATATAGACCTCGACAAGACTCTATTGGGTTTACCCGTAACTTGTGAGACATACGTGAACCTAGAGCTTAGATACGATGTTGTCACGACCCAAACCCTAACTCAGGTCACGATGGAGCCCAACACTGCTGTCAGGCAATCCAACAATTATATACTAGTGATTTCAGGTACTTTACCAAAATATTTTTCAACACTTACTTAACTTAGTTTTGAGACATTAAGTAGAAACGGATAACTTAGGCAAATTTTATGCAAAATAAATAATCATGAAGTCATAATTTAAGATTACATCCAAAAATAAAGTAAACTAGCGTGTGTGTTCTAGGGGAGTGGGTCGTACGCCACGACGGGTATTGATATGCATCTATGGTTCGCGCCTTTCGACCCTTCGGCAGTGCACAATTATTATTATTATGTTGTCCCAGGCCGGATGTCCTTATTCCACTATGCATATGCTATTTGCCTGATATTGTTTATGACTGTTGAGTTGTGAATTAGCCTGGAGTATTGAACTGAAAACTTTTAAATTGATGATTCAATACATATTTGGACCTTATTAATTGTCAAGTCGACCTCTCGTCACTACTTCTTCGAGATTATACGGGATACTTACTGGGTACATATTGTTTATGTACTCATGCTACGCTCTGTACTTAATTGTATAGATTCTGAGGCAGGTGCATCTGGGTTCTAGTCTGGAGCTTGTCCCTGAGTTTTACTGGTCGAGGATTCATGGTGAGCTGTTCTTCTTGGCAATTTCCAGCAGCACTCTGGAGCTATTCTTTTGTTATTTCTATCAATACTTACTCAGACAGTAGGACATACTTTCATTCTTTTGATATTATTATACTAGATGCATGTAGACTTGTGACACTAGTTCCTGGCACACACACGCTAGTAGACTTTATTTTGGGATGTAATCGTAAATTATGACTTCATGATTATTTATTTTGCATAAAATTTGCCTAAGTTATCCGTTTCTACTTAATAGCTCAAAACTAAGTTAAGCAAGTGTTGAAAAATATTTTGGTAAACTACCTGAAATCACTAGTAGATAATGGTTGGATTTCCTGACGGCGGTGTTGGTCTCCATCGCGACTTGAGTTAGGGTTTGGGTCGTGACAACATGGTATCCAAGATCTAGGTTCACGTAGGTCTCACAAGTTACGAACAAACCCAATAGAGTCTTGCGGATCGGTATGGAGACGTCTGTATTTATCTTCGGGAGGCTATAGGGTGTTAGGAACTCTCTTTTTATTCACTTATATTGTACAGTTGATGGTATACTAAACTATCACTCTTCTATTCTCTCACAGATGGTGAGGACGCGAGCAGCTGATGTTTCGAACTCGGGAATGGTCGCTACTCCCATCATCTGAGGTCGTGGTAGAGGCCGGGGTAGGGCACCGGCCCAAGGTAGGGGACGAGGGCATCCCAGGACTATACCAGTCGCACCCCCAGTGGATACAGTAGAGGATCCCATCACTGAGAAGCAGGACGAGATGTCCGCAGCAGATCCTGCCCATTTGGATTTTACGACAGCGCCAGGATATCAGGAGGTCATGGGCCGTATGATGCGTTTCATGGACACCATGACACATAATGGTTTATTTCCAGCAGATCCGTCCACATCTCAGATGGGAGGGGAGCATAGAACCCGACTGCACGGGCCGCTGGACATGCAGCAATAATATATCAGACCCCGGGCACACTTCCCATTGGCAGGGTTCAACCAGTAGCAGCAGCAGCACCTGAGCCCAGACCAACTACGGACGGTGATTCGCATAAGTTATTAGATAGATGGACCAGATTGCACCCTCCTGTCTACGGAGGTGAGTGCCATGAGGACGCACATGACTTCATTGATAGGTGCAGGTACAGACTGCACAACATGAGGATACTGGAGTCTCATGGAGTTGAATTCCCTACTTTTCAGCTATAGGGTAGGGCTCGTAGATGGTGGCAGTCTTATATTCTTGGCAGACTGGCAAATTCCCCTCCCATCACTTGGGAGCAGTTCACTCAGTTATTCCTGGACATATATATTCCATCCTCTGAGAGGGAAGAGCTGTGGTATCAGTTTGAGCAAGTGGAGCAGGGTCAGATATCAGTGACCAACTACGAGGCTAGGTTTTCTTAGCTATCTCGTCATGCACTCATGATACTTCCTAATGACGTAGAGATAGTGTGCAGATTTGTAGTTGGGTTACATCAAGGTATTAGTGCCAACATGGCCCAAGAGGTGGAGAAGGGGACTCTTTATCAGCTTGTGGTAGAGATTGCTCGCAGAATCGAGGGTTATCGGTCGAGGAGCAGAGAGCAGGGTCATCAGGATAAGAGGGTTAGATTTTGTTGGGATTTTGGTGGTGCTCCAGCTAGCGGCAGAGGTAATTTTGGTAGTGGCCATCCATGTAGGCCCCTATATTCAGCACCACCACCACCTCCACGAGGTGTCCCAGCGAGGCCTTATTTCAACGCCATGCCGGAGAGTTCTTACCGCCCGCCAGCTATGAAGGTTTCCTCCAATGGGTATTCTAGTCATCATAGGTCTACCAGTCCTTATTTCAGTGCTATGCCAGAGAGTTCCTATAGTCCTCCTGCTATTCAGGGTTCTTCTTCAGGGCAGCATTCCATGGTGCCATGAGGTTTTTATGAGTGTGGGGATCCAGGTAAAATGAACAGGCATTGCCCAGGCTTCGGGGCACGGCAGTGCAGTAGAGTCACCGACCTATGAGGTCAGCACTAGTGGTTCGGCCACCTAGAGGTAGAGGGCAGGCTAGTAGGGGTCGTCCCACAGGTGGAGGCCAGGCAGGGGGTGCCAAGTCACCTCCTATTTATTCAGGTGGAGGTCAGGCACCTGACGCTCCAGCCAGATTCTATGTTATTCCGGCCAGATCAGATGCAGTGGCCTCATATGCCGTGATCTGAGGTATTATTTCAGTATGCAGTAGAGATATATTGGTATTATTCGATGCAGGGTCCAATTATTCATATGTATCAACCTTATTTGCTCCTTCCCTGGATATTCCTCGTGAGTCCTTGGGTACTCCTGTTTAGGTGTCCACTCGTATGGGCGATTCTATGGTTGTGGACCGGACTTATCGATCTTGTGTGCTTACATTATGTGGGTTCGAGACCATAACAGATATCCTGTTGCTTGATATGGTTGATTTTGAGGTTATCCTAGGCATTGATTGGATGTCTCCCTATCATGCCATTCTAGATTGCGATTCCAAGACTGATACTCTAGCCATGCCTGAGTTGCCGAGATTGAGTGGAGAGGTTCTTCAGTTAGTGCCGCTAGTCAGGTCATTTCTTTCCTGAAGGCTCGACATATGGTCGAGAAGGGTTGTTTGGCTTATCTTGCGTATGTGCGGGACACCACCACCTAGTCTCCGATGATTGATTCAGTGCCAGTAGTTTGAGAGTTTGATGATGTATTTGCTTCAGACCTTCCAGGCATTCCACCAGACCGTGAGATTGATTTATGCATTGACTTAGCTCTGGGCACGCAGCCCATATCTATTCCCCCATATAGCATGGCTCCAAAAAAATTTAAGTATTTGAAAGAAAATATCGAGGAGTTATTGGCTAAAGGGTTTATCAGACCGAGTGTATCGCCTTGGGGTGCTCCAGTGCTATTTGTGAAGATGAAGGATGGGACTATGCAGATGTGTATTGACTACCGCCAGTTGAAGAAGGTCACCATCAAGAATAGGTACCCGTTGTCGCGTATCGATGATTTGTTTGACCAGTTGCAGGGTGCTCGGGTGTTTTCTAAGATTGACTTGAGACGGGGTACCATCAGCTGAAGATTCGGGACTTGGATGCTCCGAAGCGTGCCTTTCATACGAGATATGGTCTTTATGAGTTCCTGGTGATGTCCTTTGGATTGACTAATGCCTCAGTAGCATTTATGGACTTGATTAATAGGGTGTCCAGGCCTTAAATTGATTCTTTTGTCATCGTCTTCATTGATGACATTCTGATTTACTCACGTAGCCTGGGGGAGCACGAGCATCATTTGAGGGTTGTGCTCCAGACTTTGTGGGAACAGAAGTTGTATGCTAAGTTCTCCAAGTGTGAGTTTTGGTTGGATTCTGTGGCATTCTTGGTGTACGTTGTATCCGGAGAGGGTATCCTGGTTGATCCTAAGAAGATTGAGGCAGTTCAGAGTTGGCTACGCCCTACTCCGGCTACAGAGATCAGGAGCTTCTTGAGTCTAGCGAGTTATTATCGCCGATTTGTGGATGGCTTTTCATCTATTGCAGACCCTCTGACTAGATTGACCCAGAAGAATGCCCCATTTCGCTGGTCCGACGAGTGTGAGGCGAGCTTTCAGAAGCTCAAGACAGCATTGACCTTAGCGCTAGTCCTCGTGTTGCCTTCCGGTTATGGGATGTATACGGTTTATTGCGACGCTTCACGGATTGGTTTGGGTTGTGTGTTGATGCAGGAGGGGCGAGTTATTGCATATACTTCACGGCAGCTGAAAGTTCATGAGAATAATTACCCTATGCATGATCTGGAGTTGGCGGCGATTGTTAATGCTCTTAAGATTTGGTGGCATTACATGTACGGGGTTCCTTGTGAGGTTTACACATATCACTGCAGTTTGCAGCACTTTTTCAAGCATAGGAATCTCAATTTGATGTAGCGCAGGTGGCTTGAGTTGCTGAAGGATTACGAAATCCCTATTCTTTATCATCCGGGCAAGGCGAACGTGGTAGCAGACGCCTTAAGCAGGAGGGCGGAGAGTCTGGGTAGTTTGGATTTCATTTCAGAAGAAGAGAGACCTTTGGCGTTGCACATTTAGTCGTTGGCTAATCGCATGATGAGGTTGGACCTTTCCGAGCCCAGTCGTGTTCTTGCATGCGTGATGGCTCAGTCTTCATTATTGGGGGAGATCAAGACTCGGCAGTATGATGATCCGCACTTGGTGGCTCTCCGGGTGACATTGGTTCAAGGTGGTGCCAAGGAGGTTTCTATTAGTGAGGATGGTATTCTGAGACATCAAGGTCCCTTATGTGTTCCTAATGTTGATGGCGTAAGGGAGATGATTCTAGAGGAGTCTCACAGTTCACAGTATTCTATACATCTTGCTTCTACAAAGATATATCGTGACCTGAGGCAGCACTACTGGTGGAGGCAGATGAAGAAAGACATAGTGGAGTTTGTGGCTAGATGTCTAAATTGTCAGCAGGTTAAATACGAGCACCAGAGGCCAGGAGGCCTAATTCAGCAGATGCCTATACGTGAGTGGAAATGGCAGCGCATCACTATGGACTTCGTAGTTGGGTTGCCTCGGACTTTGCGGAAGGTTGATGCAGTTTGGGTCATTGTGGACAGGTTGACCAAGTCGGCACAATTCATTCCAGTAGCTACCACTTACACTTCTGAGAGGTTGGCCCAGATCTACATTTGGGAGATAGTTCGGTTGCACTGTGTGCCTGTGTCCATTATATCAGATCGAGGTCCTCAGTTCACCTCCCACTTTTGGAGAGCCGTACAGTGTGAGTTAGGCATCCGGGTAGAGCTCAGCACAACATTCCACCCTCAGACCGACTGGCAGTCAGAGCGGACATTTCATATTGGAGGATGATGTGTGGCTAGAAATTCATGGTTTAACACGTTATATGCCTTGCATTTTATGTGCATTAATGATAAAATACACTTTGTATGTGCATAATGGAGTCTATTTCATGTGTAGGTTAATTGGAGATGCAAGGATCTAAATGGATGCATAAACGTCGAAAATACACTCAAGAGGCGAAGAGGAGTGCACCGAGCTATAGCCGGGCGTTTGGGCTGTAAAGCCTGGCCACACCAGGCTTTAGCTGGGCGTTTGGGCTATAAAGTCTGGTTAGGCCAGGCGTTATCCAGGCCTTAGAGCCATAACGCCAGGCCTGACCTGGCTTTATCCAGGCGTTAGGGCCATAAAGTCAGGTCCCTAGTATGGTCCAATCCGAGTTTTTGAAGATTTTAAGTGTTTCCCGGTTTAAATAGAAGTCTCCTACACGTTTAGGGTTTGTCCTAAACATATAAATAGACCCAAAACCACAACTTGAAAGGGGGGATTCCATGAGAGACAAGAGACGCTTGTGGAATACGGCTCAGAGAAGCAAAACATTGATTTTTACATCTTTT
>MDKI01121172.1:0-40842 GCA_005239505.1 Nicotiana paniculata | reverse complement strand
TATATATATATATATATATATATATATATGTATATATGTATATGTATATATGTATATGTATATGTATATGTATATATGTATATGTATATATGTATATGTATATGTATATATGTATATGTATATGTACTTCCAAAATAGCATATTTGCATCATTATTTAGTTTACAAATTTATACAAGCATTTTCTATAATTTTTTTATAATTTTTAGAGCTTTAAATTAATTTTCTTATATTTAAATTATATATAAATATCTTGTAGTTGTCCTTTTAAATTATTTTGTGATGACTTAGTTACCTACAATAATTATTTTGCACGTATAATATATGTTCAAACATTTTATTTCATTCCATATAATTATATTAGCATTTTAAAGCTATTTATCCAATTTTGCAATAATGGCCTATATTCATACACAATTGCTCTTTATTTTATATTATTTGTCAAAATAGCATTTTTGTATTTTTATAATACCAAGTTATTATTTTAAGTATTTTAGTGTACAAATAATATTTTATTTTATTTATTAAGTATTTTTATAAATTATTTTTGATAAATTTTGGGGTATTTAAATAATATCCCAATCTTTATCTATTTTCGGACCCAACCCAAAACTTAGCAAATTTACTCAAGCTCAAAACCAAACTATCCTTTTAAATACCTGGCCGACAACCCGTTTAAACGACCCGCCTAACCCCATTCTTTTATCCTGACCGTTGATCTCACATGATCAACGACCCATAATAATCCAACCCCTATTAATTACCTAAAACTACCCAAAACACTAACTCATTTCCCCATGCCCGGCCCCTTTCACACCCTCTCTCATCTCTCTTCTTCTCTGTTAAACTCTAGCCATCGTAACCCTAACCTTCTCCGATTCCGACTCAAACATGGAATCAATCTATGATCTACTTACCTATTTTGTGATACTCTATCATTATATGCATGTTTATGGTATTACTTAGTTCTTGCCCTATTTTTAGCAAGAAGTACTTCTCAAGAATGGGCCTATTTACTTTGATTTTGTGAAGATCTGGACGATTTTTCGTCCATATACATGTTTATTCTTGCATTATTTGTCCGATTCAAGTCGTCAGTCCCAACTAAGGTTTGATATTTTCCCTTTTTCTTTACTGATTTTTTATTGATATTCTTCCATTTCTTGTGTTTGACTGATATTTTCCTTATTTTTGTTTAATCTACCGTACCTCCATATTTTATGTGTTATTTGTATATTAATTTTGGCGTACCATATTTTCCTTATTCTGTGTTTACTTTACCATGTTTCCCTATTTTATGTGTTAAATATGCTACTATATAAACCCCTCCCCTAAAACCCCTAAAAGAGACTTTGGAATCTCAAAAGATCCCTGATATCATTCTTACTACTCTCTCTCTCTCTCTCTCTCTCTCTCTCTCTCTCTCTCTATCTCTCTCTCTCTATCTCTCTATCTCTCTCTTTTTGTTACACTCGAACACTCTCTAAGGATCATTGAATTCGGGGCAGACTGAAAGTCAAGGCCATTAAACAACCTCCTCCGGTGCAAGCACTGCTCGGATCCCATTCTCGAGGCTCTTGTGAACTTTAAAGCATCGGGGACTTGGGTTTTTGCTTTTACTCTCTTTACTCTTTTGATTATGTTACTTATTAGTGTTTTAAACCTTTGCAATGTTCAATTTCTTTCTTTATTTATGAATATGTATTTGAATTACATGAGCATGATAATGTTCAATATTCTGATGTCATTTTGTGATAAGTATACGCGTGGGATAGTTTACTATTGTGTTATGCTAATATGTATTCTTCACTATGATTGTACTCTGTGATTTCTTGTCTTCTGAAATGGGTTCTATCCGATTTAGCATCTTAGCATGTTTACTTTTGAACTTCAATGAAAGTCTATCTTGATGTGAGTCAGACTACTGTGATTATATGCCGTATGTTATAAAATTTCTTCATATTATGTTTTGGGTACTACCACAACTCTATGGGAACCACCCCCACTTGAATGAATCTTTTAGTACTAAGTCTTGTGTATACTGGATTGCCCTTTGAGCATTAATCCCAAATCTATTGAATGCTGCTTTAAAGTCTGCTTTAAACATGTTTCATGTTAACCTGATTTTTAAACAGATGAATACTCTATTTTTCTATTACCTATGACTTTGTTCCTATGCTAATATGTTTCCCAGTATGCCTTGGTTCATTTGCTGCCCTTCCTTTCAGTGATTATCACAATGTGTGTATCCCTCCATCATGTCTAAGTACTGATTAATATGACATTAGGTTAGAGTCTTTAGGTTTCAACTAGTTCAACTTCATGCATCTATACATGATAACCTATGTATGCCTGCAAACCTGTTCTCCTCTCCTAATTCCCATGAGTTTGTCTATGTGGTACGCTGCTATGTATACCCTGCTGAACCTACTGGCATGTTTGACCAGTTTCTCTGTATGCTCAATTTGGTGTATTACTTGGTTTATGTCCACTCTCCTTACTTGCTACTCTGATATCCTAAATTCCCATTTTTAGCCGGCTGAAAGCCAAGGCTATCTAGGTTCTATTGTTGAGCCTCCCTAGTGTGAGCACTGCTCGGGGTCCAATTGAGGCCCTTGTGAACTCTGACACACTAGGGATTGGTCTTAGTAATTCCCTCAACCTCCAAATCTATCCCTAATACTCTATTTCCCTGTCATGTACTGTATATCTATACTGGTTGTTCCAAGTGGTGCAATACTTGGTGCTTTGGCTCATTAAATTGGTATGAGCTCTTCTATGGACCCATGATCTTGTATTGAAAGTGGCTCTTTATTTAAGGCTTAAGTATGATATGTAAGAGATTTTGAAGGCCCAGTAAGGCTGGGTATTTAGTTATTTTATTTGGGCTTACTGTAGTTCTGCTCATTATTATGTAATATCGTTACTTTACTCATTATTGGGCCTGTAATAATTTTTGTATAAACAATTGGGGTTGTTAATAAAAGGGGAATGGGGTAGACTTCTATATTAATATGTGATGGGTAGATAGCATGCCTATAATATTGAATGATGTGCTTTCTATATGTCGTTCATTTCCTATGTACATTGTAGAAGTCCCTCCATTAGGATAAGCACACACTTGCACTACTTGTCTACTAGCAAAGCATGAGCTCAAATGCTTCAATATTGTTGTTGCTACATGTTGTTAGAAAACCTGCCCATAGGAAATAAAATCGTGGAACTTTCCTTTAATTTGCATTGCTACAGCATATCCACTAGAGATCATGCCTATAGGACTCTAATAATTTCATTTGTTATTGCATTGAACTGCTCACCTAGAAAACATGCATATAAGGTTAAAGTATAGCAATAAAATCAGGTTCCAAGTGCTAATCGTTAGAGATCATGTCTATGGGATACCGCTGTTCGCCTTAATAACTGTTAATGATGCCCTTCTCAACATTGTTCATCGCTCCCTTAGGCCATTATCAAGGGCATGAGTAGTTCTGGGTTTCTCTCAATAGATTTCACTGTCTTTATTACGTAAATCATCTAGGTGCAACATCTACAGGACTAATGATAGGAAATATGCCATTTCAATAATCAGCGTGCAAAAACCTTTACAATCCTGTCTATGAACAACGTTGGTTCCTAAAGATGCTTGCATGCCTTGATACCTTATCACATAGAAATCATGTTTATAGGGATTTAAGTTCCTTAATTCTGAACTACCTAAAATGAAAACCTAATTCGTGTGCATTTGTTGTTTAAGTGTGGAGGCTAACTTGAGCCTTTAATTTCCTATATGTGAAGTCCAATATGTTTTTTATATGTCATTTAGTTTTAACATTTCTGAGAAGCCTAAGTGAGGTCTAGAACCACCCAAAATAGAGGTCCAATACTTCCTGCACCATAGGTGTGGGACGGGTAGTGCACGCATAAGGTACGCCTTATAATTGAGTTAGTTCACTTTAGGTAACAACTAAAAGATAGTAATCTGGTAGCAGGAGATGTAGTCTATGCCCACTGGATAATATGAGTAACACTTCATCTCGAGGGAGTTACAAAATATTATTTATGTTGCACGGGGTGATCCTTTAGGCTAAAAACCTTAGGACCCCCCATCATATTTTCCTTTTATTTGAATCAAGTGTTTGTACTCATTTATTCAAAGCCGTTTTATTCTCAAACTTCGTGCTCTCTATGTATTTGTTTATCTTACTAATTCATATAATTCAAGTTCGACCGGGACCCACAGTTGTGGACCTCGAAGAGTGCCTAACACCTTCTCTTTGAGGTAATTTCGATCCCTTACCCGATCTTTGATGATGTAAACTAGTTAAAATAGAGTCATTTTCAAATAGGTGCCCTAACGCACCTTAAAAATCGTTAGGTGGAGACTCTCCTCTTTTAATACTTCCTTAAAAGATTTATCACATGTCGAAACCCGATTTCGCGAGAAAAAGGGGCGCGACACCCACAAGTTCCTTCGTGAACTTCTCGTAGGACGTAGTCGGTATCTCCTGGTCCCAAACATATTTCCAATGGTCCATCGAACATCCTTCTAAACAGTGTTCCATCTTCGAACAAAGTGAATAGTGCTGCCTTTGTACGTAGCTCTCGACTCCTTTGGATCTGATGGAAGCTTCCCGTTCTTTAAGTACTCTATGTACTTGTTTCTCCAATCCCAGGTCAAACTTGTGGAATTTATTTCAGCGTGTCCTTCTTTGACCACCGATCTCATAAGCTGTACGACAGTCCCCGAGTTGAGTTCGTCATCTTCGACCGAAGACCCTAAGTTTGCAAGAGCGTCAGCCTCGCTTTTCTATTCTCGAGGTACATGTTGTAAGGTCCATTCTTTAAACTGATGTAGAGTTTCCTGTAGTTTATCCAAGTACCTCTGCATTCGGTCTTCTCGGAATTCGAAAGTTTTGTTAACTTGGTTTACCACGAGGAGGGAATCACATTTGGCCTTGATGACCTCTGCCCCTAAGATTTTAGCCAACTCGAGACCTGCAATAATGGCCTCATACTCGGCCTCATTGTTAGTTAATTTCGAAGTCCTACTAGATTGTATGATAATATTACCCGTGGGTGGTTTTAGAACAATACCCAGCCCGGACCCCTTCGCGTTCGAAGCACCGTCCGTAAAGAGGGTCCACACCCCCGAAGATGTACCCGATTTTATTAACAATTCTCTTTTAACCTCGGGTACGAGGGCTAGCGTGAAGTCAGCCAAGATTTGAGACTTGATGGCGGTTCATGGTCGATACTCGACATCATACCCGCTGATCTTGATGGCCCATTTGGTCTATCGACCCAAAAGTTCAGGTTTGTGTAGAATGTTGCGAAGAGGATAGGTCGTTACAACACATATTGGATGACATTGGAAATACGGTTTTAATTTCCTAGAGGTGCTTATTAAAGCAAGCGCTAATTTTTCTAAGTGCGGATATCTGGTTTCGGCCTCACCTAGGGTTCGACTAACATAATAAACGGGGAATTTTATACCTTGTTCTTCTCGGACAAAGGACTCCTCTTACCGCTATTTTCGAGACTTCCAAGTACAAGTAGAGTTGCTCATCCGATTTCGGGATATGAAGCAGCGACGGGCTCTATAAATATCACTTTAGTTCCTCCAAGGCATGTTGGCATTCCAGAGTCCATGCAAAGCTACTCTTCTTCTTAAGCAGCGAGAAGAATCAGTGGCTCCTATCTAAGGACCTCGAAATGAATCGCCCTAGGGAGGCTATGCGACCCGTTAGCCTTTGTACAACCTTTACATTATCTACGACCGTGATATCCTCAATAGCTTTGATTTTATCATGGTTGATCTCGATCCCCCGATTGGATACCATGAATACAAGAAACTTTCCCGAGCCGACCCCTAACACACACTTTTCTGGGTTGAGTTTCATATTTTACTTTCTCAGTATATCAAAAGTCTCCTACATATGTTTTAAATGGTCCTCTGCTCGCAGGGACTTAACTAACATGTCATCAATATGTACTTCCATTGATTTTCCTATTTGTTCTTCGAACATTCGTTTTACTAGGTGTTGATAAGTTGCACCAGCATTTCTTAGTCCGAATGGCATTACATTATAACAGTAGGCGCCATATTTAGTGATAAACAAGGTCTTTTAGTAATCCTCCGGGTTCATCTTTATTTGGTTGTACCCGGAGTAGGCATCGATAAAAATGAGAATCTCGTGGCCGGCCGTGGCATCGATCATACGATTGATGTTAGGAAGAGGAAAGGAATCCTTAGGGCATGCCTTGTTAAAGTCTTTATAATCTACACACATTCTAAGTTTATTTCCCTTATTAGGGACTACCACTATGTTTGCTAATCATTCGGGATATTTTACCTCCCGAATGGATCCTATTTTGAAAAGTTTGGTTACCTCGTCCTTGATGAAGGAATGTTTGACCTCGGACTGGGGCCTTTTTTTGGCTTTACCGGAACTTAGGGTCCAGGATTAATCGATGAGTAGTGATTTCTGGTGGAATCCCTGTCATATCAAGATGGGACTAGGAAAAGCAATCCATGTTAGCTTTAAGGAAATGAATAAGTTTGTCCCTGAGCTCGGGGGTTAGCCCCGTGCCCAGGTATACCTTTCATTCGGGCTGATGGTCGGCAACGTGACTTATTCTAGCTCTTCGACCGTTGACTTGGTGGGGTCAGAGTCATCGGGAATTATGAAGGATCGAGGGATCCAGTAGTCGTCATCCTCGTTGATCCCTTGCTCCTGCAATTGGGTCGAGGCCGGTGTCTTCGGTTACTATTTGGCCTCTCGCTTTTCCTTCAGCTTCGATCCCTTTGTTGATGAGAGGCTAATACCAGTATCACTTCATCGACTGCAAACATCTCCTTGGCAGCGGGTTTCTTGCCGTATACTGTTTTGATTCCCTCTGACGTCGGGAACTTCAGAACTTAGTGAAGGGTCGAGGGTAATCCCCTCATACTATGGATCCAAGGCCTTCCGAGCAGGGTGTTGTACCTCATGTCACCTTCAATCACATGGAACTTTGTTTTTTGGATGGTACCGGTCACGTTCACTGGCAAAGTAATTTCTCCTTTGGTAGTTTCGCTTTCCATATTGAAGCCGTTAAGTAACCGGGACACGAGCACAATTTGATCTTGTAGGCCGAGCTGTTCTACGATCCTCGATCGAATAATGTTGGCCAAGCTACCTGGATCAATCAAAACCCGTTTAACTTGGATTTTATTCATAAGAACATATATTACTAGTGCGTCGTTGTGGGGTTGTGAGATCCCCTCTGCATCCTCGTCATTAAAAGACAAGGTCCCTTCCGGTACCTAGTCTCGAGTCCGCTTTTCCCTCGTGATCCATACCTTGGTGCGTTTGAATACGGGCCCCTTAGGAATAATGACCCCTCCAATAATCATGTGGATCACGTGCTATGGCTCTTCCTATTCATTCAGTCTGTTTGAATCTCTGTTTTTTAAATTGTTCTTAGCCCGATCACTCAAGAATTCTCAAAGATGCCTTTCATTGAACAAACGGGCTACCTTCTCCCTCAGCTGTCTGCATTTTTCTGTTCTATGACCATGAGTGCCATGATATTTTCACATTTGATTAGGATTTCTCTCGAACGGATAGGTCTGTAGGGGTCGGGGCTATCTGGTGTCTTTGATCTGCCCGATGGCTGATACAATAGCTAATGCATCAACATTGAAGTTGTATTCTGACAGTTGTGGTGCTTCTGTGGGCTCGACATTTCTATCGAAACCACTATTACTCATGAGCCCTCGGGGGCTCTATCCTCGATCATTTCTTCGATCACTTCAAACGGAGCTGCGTCCAGGACCATTTTTTCTCCGATCTGCATAGTATGGTTGATACCGATCTCTGTTCGATCGTGGTTCTCCATCGATATCCCTTTGAATTCTGCCGACAGGCCTTCTTGGATAAACGGATCCGGAAGGAGTTCCCAACTGATCATCCTCGACCCTGATCATCGGCCCATGTTATAGTTGGGTATTCAATCAAATCATGCTTCAACTGTCGTGAGGCCACCGAACTTCGTATGTTTAGACCTTGAGTAAAAGCCTTGACGACCCAATCATCTGCGACCGAGGGTAGGTTCATACGTTCCATCTAGAACTGAGATACGAACTCCTTGAGCGTCTCGTTGTCTTTTTGCTTCATTTGAAGAGGTCGTACTTCCTAGTCTCGACCTTTATGGATCGGCGTGTGCTTTGACGAGAGAATCTGCGAGCATGGCAAAGGAATCAATGGAGTTGGGCGGAAAATTATGGTACCATATCATCTCCCCCTTCAATAAGGTTTCTCCGAATTTCTTCAGCAGAACGGACCCAATCTCATCATCCTCTAAATCATTCCCCTTTATTGCGCATGTGTAAGAAGTGACATGATCATTGGGTTGGTAGTTCCATTATACTTGGGGATTTCTGGAATACGGAATTTCTTTGGGATGGGCTTACGAGCCGTGCTTGGGGGGAAAGGATTTTGCACGAACTTCTTCGAATCTAAACCCTTCAGAATCGATGGTGCCCCCGGAATTTGATCAACTCGAGAGTTATACGTTCCTAATTTTTTGTCATTTGCTTCAATATCTTCTCCCCTGATTCAACTCACTTTGTGAGCTCCTCGAGCATTTTCATAATAGCAGGATCAGTCCGCGATTCATTCACGTTTGACCTATCCGATACTGGTTCGGCCCTGTGAACAACTTCCAGTGGGGGCTCGGGTTCAGACCTACTTGGTGCGTGGTTCTGATTTTGGAGTTGAGTTATGGCAGCTTGTTGAGCCTGCAACATTTGAAATATTAATCGAAGGCTGACTCCGCCGTCTTCGCCGCCATGTGTATTCTGACCGGCTGATCGAACGTCTCTACGGACTCTATTTTCGGGGTCGACGCCCAGATTTGCATTCAGGGAAACATGGAAACTGATGTCGATGGGGTCTGCAACCGGTACTCCCTCGAGGTCAGCCTGAGGTACTTCGTTCCTGGGGGCGGCTATGTTGTCCTTTTCTCCATGAAAGCCAAGGCTATTATCGGCATGTGTGGGTACTATTTGAGAGTTCGACATGTTGATCCTGAAATCAAAAACACTTACAAGAAGAAGCGTAAAGCAGTGTGTGTTATAAGAATTAGTACCAGGCAATCACTATTATCCTTAGCCCTACGGTGGGCGTCAAACTGTTTACCCTTAAAATTGGATAACAATTAAATTTATAAGTGGTTTTAAGGATATGTGATTTCGCTTCACAAATTGATGAATATGAGAATTAATGCTAGAAATTGACTAAGAAATAAGTCAAACCGATGTAAAATGTAGCTTGACCCTCGAGCTTGATCGCCCTCGAACCAAATGAATGTATAATTGAAAAAGATGAACTAAGCAGCAGAATAAGAGAGCTTAAGAGAGAAAATGTATTGTATTGCTTTGTTATGTTTGAATGTGATGATTACAAATGATTAGTCCCCCCTTTATATAGTAGAGGAATTCTACTTATAGTACAATTCTAAGTACAAAAGGAAATTCCATGATTGGTTCAATAACGGGTCTTGATTTGATACGTGCCGAGATTTCCGCCACGATCCTTGCCCGATCACGGATATCTCGGCTTTCCGTTATCCAACTCAACAGCCTTTCTTCGGTCTTGCTTGATGCTTATCCCGTTCGGTCTCGTCCTCGGCTGGTCTCGGTCTCAACTGGTCCTCGAATTACGAGCTTGGTAATATATCTTCATGTCGCGATCTGACGTAACACTGAACCGATCATCGGCCTACCATCTTGGTCTCGATTAGTCATACAAAATCGGGCGAGACCGTATACAAAAGTTCATTTTAATTTCAAGTCTAACTTAATTCCTTTAATACTATTTCGTTTTAGTATTCTGTTATTTCTTCTTATTATTATTTATATTATTATTATTATTATTATTAAACTAGCATCATTTGTTCAGCTTGGAGCTTGACAATGTTTTTTGTGAATGAAAAATAAATATTTTTGTAGTAAATCTGTTGCAAAAAATTCCCATTCTTGCGAAATCATCAAGAACCTGCATAAGTTTGAGCCCCCGGCCTCAATTTTCCAATTTATTTTGCTTCATCATCACAACTAGTCCAAATATTTTTTGAACGAAAAAATGTTGAATTAGTTCCGTAATTAGTTGAGATAATTAGAAGACATCAACGTCTAAGTGGTATTTTTCCTTTTGTATACTTCTCTAAAATATTAATAGAACAGTGTCAATTCCATAGCTTATGTTTATTTTATTTTATTATTGTGAGTAGCACAATTAAATGAGAAATGCCTAACTCTTGTGCAAATGTAATGCAATTTAATTTATATTTTAGATTAAGTTGTAGCATTTCCGGTTACAGGTTCAAGCCATTGATCGTTGAAAACGGGTAAGATAAAAATAAATAAATAAATAAATCACAACCCACCCATACGGGTCAAAAACGGGTTGATCCTTAAATTCATAATTTAACACTTGAATAGAAAATAAAATGAGAGCTTGAAAGTGGATTTCATGTAATCTGAATTCTGGTTGCATCTGTTGGAAACTAATGCAGATACTATGTATGTTCTCTAATTATTTAATGATTAATCAGCTTTGTTTGATAATTTTTTAAAATAATGGAATGCTGATTATCTAGAAAATCGATTATATAATCAGCTTCAGCAACATAATAGATGGGTATTTGCTAAAAATGAAGTTTTAAATAGAAAAGAAATAATGATTCTGTATATGAAGCAAATTTAATAAAAACACTGATTATATTAGCTTTAAAACTCAAAATCAAATAGATGTTATATCATCTTAACTATCTTGTTGATAACTCACAGATTCTGTTGGATTTGCACGACTTTGTGCTTGTTCAATTGTTCATCAAGTCCCGCTAGATTGACATGATTCTTTTTTATTTACATTCACCCTATATTTTGTTAAATTATACACGAATCCTACCGAATCGACATGATTTGTCTGTGTTGCTCAATAATATATTTTTTGAATTTACAATTCTAATTTCGATCAAACTATCCCCAATTTGCTTTAAATGATCTCAAAATTAAAATAAAACCTTCAAACTACCCCCAATTTGCTTTAAATGATCTCAAAATTGAAATAAAACCTCCAAACACTAGATGATCCCCAATCAGCTTTAAATATTGTGAAATCAAAAACACTCAATTTATCTTCTTTAATAATTTCTAAGGACCAGCAATAAAGTTATGATATTCTTAGAGAAGATCGTTGAATCAGTATTTGAACTAAAATTTATGCACAAATATTCAATACTCAAATAATTTTAAGTCTAATCAATCATTAACTTCGAATTTTCACCTTCAAAAAGGGATTTGAGGCTTCAATATTAAAGAACTATGATGTTTTTGGTGAAACAAAAAGAGTTGGAGAAGAATCATAAGAATAGAAGGGTGAAAATATTAATTTTGGTGTATATAAAATATAAAAACTCTATTTTCGATATAAAATAAAAGAAATAGTGCAATATATAAAGATCAGTCCTTCATGGGATAACCTGAGTGATTTCGTGTATTTTTAACCCATCAAATATCTATTTTTCAGCGGGTTATATGGACATAATTCATATTTAACCTGATTTAAATAAATTAATTGTCCAACCCACTTTTAAGTGGACGAGTCGTCAGATATTTGAATATCTTATTCATTTTGTCATGACTAGATAAAAATTACTTGATGAAACTTCAAGGTCAACTTAAAAGGATGTAGATTTCTCCACGAGTATCATTATAGCATGTTTAGCCAAATTTTTAAAATCAACTTATTGGAAAATGCTTTTTGATAAAATTTGGAGGAAAACAATAATTTTTAGTCAATCAATTTAAAAAACACTTTTGAATATCAATGTGTGTTTGGACAAACTTTCTAAAAAGTATTTTTAAGTGTTAAATTACGAATAAAGGCATAAAGAATTTAGTTAATGGTTAATATTATTTAAATAAATAAATTATTGTAAATATTAATTATGAAAGATTATAATTAGATTTTATTTTTATTTAAGTGAAATAATAACAAATAAAAATGTAAAGTAGTTTATTCTTTCAATAATTTTAATATATCAAAACATCATTCAACAAATATATAAAAGTATTCAACAGAAGTCACTATATATGAGAAATTTATTTACCAAAATAAAAGAAAATAGGAAAATTGAGTTTATAATAACTAACTATTAGGTTAGACTAAGGCAGGTTATTTTTATTTTTCTTAATCTATTTTCTGCTTCTACTAAAAAATGCTTTATTTCCTTCAAAAAACTGAGCTCTAACTAGTTGGTCTCCACATCTAACGGTCTGACCTCCACCTCTAGTGGCATGACCTCCACTTTTAGTTGTCCGAACCCCTACCTATGGCTGGCTAAGCCGGCGGTGAAGAAACCAGTGCCAGAACCATGATACGAGAACCCTGGTGCCGTGACATGCCCAATGCCCAAGGGCAAAATCTAGCAATGTGTCTTGGGTCACCTCAAATATAACAGGACTTCGGTTGCTGTGACTGTTGACCCTAAAACTGTCCCGAATCAAATTTTCCTCCGTTGGGTATCGTGATGGCATCTAGTCTTAGAGACTAGGTAAGCCTAACATTAACTGAAATAACAACAATATTTAAACTAACATACGACAATTTCGAAATAGAAATCTCTATAAAATTTACAATCCCAAAAACGATAGTACAAGTCATAAGCTCTACAGAGTTTGCTAGAAACCTCTAAATACAATTGTTTCAAAATAAGAGTAAACAGTGTAAATACAAAATCAGAAGGTGACTCTGAAGCCTGCGAACGAAACAATAGGTTTACCTTGAGTCTCCACCGCAAGATCTATACAGCTAGCTAAAGATCGACTGACTCCGCAATACTTGGATCTACAAAAATATGTGCAGAAGTATAGTATGAGTACACCACGGCGATACCCAGCAAGTATCAAGACTAACCTCAGTGGAATAGTGACTAGGAACAGTCAAGACATCTACTGGACTAGATAATCGTGACATGTATAAGTATAGAAACATCAGAGTATGATATCTATATAAAGAATACACCTAATGGCAAACGAAACGGTAATTGCAGTAAAGGAACGCAACAACTAACACTGAAACATCATAATAATGACACAGTAGAATGAACAGAAACACAGTTTAAATCTTGTGATCACATATAAAGGAAAAGGCAAGTAGCAACTCAACAAAAATGACCGCTTTCACACTAGGTTTTATCGAATAACCTCTTCGACGTAACGGACCTCAAAATATCCACATTTTCATGGGTCCCAATTCCGGAATCCTAAACACTTGGCATATTGTACCTTCATTATAAACTTATAACCGCACTAACGACTCAAGTGCCAATAGATTCACTCTCGCATAGAAGGCAAGTAAACAAGGGTGTGCATCAATACTCAACAATATCAAGATCTATCTTCTTAACCGATAAGTGTGATTAACTACGTGTATGCTTGTGCAAGTGTTCTAACATAGTTCACGCCAGCTAGTAAGTATAGAGAAAACAGACAACACGTAAAATGTCTTGCCACAATTTTTCACAAGATAAAAACTCACACAGGTAAGTGCGCCACTACACAAATATCAACAACAAGAATTCCCCCCAGTCCATCATAAATCACCACAAATCAATCCTTGACATAGTTCACCTTGTCTCACCATGTGCTCAATTAATAAAGTAAATGACCGCTTGTCTCGGCACACGTGCATAATAATGTTCCCACATTGTCTCACCACATGCGCAACCCACATATATAGCCCGTCATGTCACACCACATTTCCAAATATCAATAGTAATAATAGCGTGACAGAAACATCGTGCAACACAATAACACCCGCACGACGGAAACATCGTGCATTACAATAACAACCACACAGAAGAAACCTCGTGCATCACAATAACACCCTCACGGCAGGAACCTCGTGCATCACATTAACACCCGCAACGACAGAAACCTCGTGCATCACAACAACAAGTATAACAACAACAATGATAATAATACAAGATGGCAAGTAAATCAACTAAAGAACTTTTGATCACAAAAAAACGGTAGAAATGGTTCACAAGGAATAACCACAATAGAGAATACTACGTGTAATAAGAACAACTCAACAAGGGAGAAAATAATATGTAACAACGACCCCATAATATACAGTTCAACAACAAGGGAGCTAACTCGAGTCAAATAATTCTAAATAAGGACAAGTCAACTAAGATATAGGATATCTAAACTTCCTTTAAGGTTGGGCAATTACGAAAGAGATACAACAAATTCAATTAAGGATAAGCTACGGTAATAATCATAACCTCAATTAAGGATGAACAATTACAGAAGAGACAATTATACTTTCAATGAAGGAGAAGCGGTTAGGGAGGGATAGGATGGCAATAGAAGAGGTAACAACTTCAGTTAAGTCATATAAGAGTCAAATAAGAAATAAGAGTGGATCATGAAGCAATTAATTCTAATTTAAGCATGTAGATGTGAAACTAGTATCTAGAATCTTAATCATAAAAAAACAACTTCATACTCAGTGAATACAAAGACCTAAGAACCCTAAAAGGCCAACTTTCCACAAATAAGCTCGAGCACACACTCGTCACCTCGTGTACACAAACTTCACATGATACGATTAGCATAAAAGACTCAAATCCTAAGTGGTAGTTCCCCCACACGAAGTTAGGCAAGATACTTGCCTCAAAGAAGACAGACTGATACTCAAAAATGTACTTCTCGGGTGAAATAACCTCCAGACGGCTCAAATCTAGCCAAAAACTCTTCAAAGCATAAATAAAACTCATAAGAAACTATTCCGGTTAATAAAGCCTCAATCTTTATCAAAAACTAAAAATCAACCCAAAAATCGACCCCCGGGCCTCGGAACCCAAAAAATTTCACAAAACCCGAACACCGATTCCGATACGAGTTCAATCATACTAAAATGATCAAATTCCGATACCAATTCGTTCCTCAAATCATCATTTTTCATTTTAAAATTTTTCTTCAAAATCCCCATTTTTCCTCAAATCAAGACACTAATTTAATGTAAAAATAAAGATATAATCATGGAATAACACTTACCCAATTGATTTACTTGAAAAAACCCACAAAGAATCGCTCAAAACCGAGCTATACAACTCCAAAAATGGTGAAAATGGATAACACTCAGAATAAAGTACTATATATTCTACCCAGGCATTAATGCATCACGATTGTGGAACATCACTCGTGATCGCAAAGAAGAAAATGAGGGCTGCTTAGTTTGTACTATGCGAACGCGACAACACGCTCACAAACGTGGAGAGGAAAAATCTGATCGCCCAGGTCTAAACTACGCGAACGCGTGAAGTAGTACGCGAACGTGAAGAATGGAGTGGCACACCTTTGCGAACGCGAGCGGAAGAATGCGAACCCGAAGAGTGGAGGGGAAGAACTTTGTGAACGCGAGGAGAGGATTGCGAACGCGAAGAGGAAGTATTTCATCCTCCAAAATAACACTACGCGAATGCGGATACAAGGACACGAACGCGATGAAGGAAACCAGATGACAGAAAATAGCAGTCCAAAAATAGAAGCAAATGGTTCATAGCCCATCCGAAACACACCCGAGGCCCCCGGGACCCCGTCTAAACACACAAACAACTTCCATAGACTAACATGGACTCGCTCGAGGTCTCAAATCATATCAAATAACGTCGAAACTACGAATCGCACCATGAATCGAACTTAGGAGCTTTCCAATATTCCAACTTCTAAAACTCGTATCGAACTCTATCAAATCAACCCGGAATGACATCAAATTTTGCAGGCAAGTACCAAATGACATAAGGGAGTTGTTCCAACTCTCGAAATCGCATTCCGACCTCGATATCACCAAGGTCAACTCTTGGTCAAACCTCTCCACCTTCCACACTTCAACTTTTCCAACTTTCGCCGAAATGCTTCAAATTACCCTACGAACCTCCAAATCCAAATCCGAACGCACGCCTAAGTCCAAAATCACCATACGAAGCTGTTGAAATCATCCAAAATCCATTCCGGAGCCGTTTAAACAAAAGTCAAACTCCGGTCAACTCTTACCGCTTAAGCTTCCAAAACTAGAATCCTTCTTCCGATTTGACACTGAATCAATTGATAGCTGAACTCCACCACACATGCACGTCAATACACACAATCTAAGCTTCTCAAGACTTATGCCTCCAAACGGGACTTAAATTCTCTAACCGACCGACCGGTTGTTACATCTCCCCTCTTAAACAAACGTTCGTCCTCGAACGTGACAAGGATCGCCTCGAAGTCATCAAATCACTGAATGCACACATACGTCACACCAATCCATATAAGCCTTTCGACACCATCTCAATTGTAATTATCCCTTCTAACAATACCAATAAGCCTTAGAGTCAAAATTTCCACCATCCGCGCATCTCCAAAACACCTGATTCCCAAATTCACACCCAGTATCGGCCTCAACCAGTTGCAACCATTTATGATTACACCCATAAGGTACAACCACGCCACGTGACACATCATACATAGGCCCATAATAACATTCCTGGTCACAATAGATGCCCGTAATCACATCCAGCACTAGCAATTTGCCCCATATCCATTAGAACCCTGTTTCAAACCTCCACAACGCTGACAATGATGCAAGAAAAATGAAGATCTTGTAACTAAACACCCGGATCAACAAGTCACATTTAACGCCACCAGGCACACTCCCCGTAAGCAAAACTCAAATAAGCACATGACGAAAATGATTGAATACGTAAGGAGAAACACATAAGAGAAATATCAAACAAGCCCGACAAAAACAACTCTCTATCAGTACCATACTACGAATTAATTTACAAGGAAAAATCAAAGTATATGGACAAATCACAAGGGTCTCATCCTAATATAACTTCCACCGCGGCAAGCAGCCCGTCTCAAACATATCAAATCACATGGAATCGCGAGGGTCTCACCCTCTACTCTGAATCACAAGTCGAATACACATCACACCAACTGAAACCTTCCATTAACTCAATTTTGCCAATAAAATCACAACACTTACTAAACTCTCACCCTGGTAGAGCATATAAATCACAACATGTAACCAAGTTACTCAGTAATCACATCAAAAACCTATCGTAATGGACAACAGGAATTCACTTCTAGTCTCGTAACTCTCAATAAAGAATAAAAACAACAATAGACGCGGGCTATAAAGTCTCCCATTAAGGGCAAACACAAAACATAACACTAAGTCTTGAATTCACCATAGGTGAAGCAACAAATAGGAGGACTCACCTGATAAGCAGAATCAAAACAAAATACGGGTGGTTCTCCTATATAACAAACCGAAAACATACTTGTATGACATCATCTGGCGCAGCGACCTCAAGCCTATTATATGAAACACATTAGTGGACCGGGCCTCCCCCTCTTGGGCGCCCTCCACTCGCCTGAATACCCATTGTGACACATATTTTCGGAGTCTGGGACAATCTCTCACCATGTGGTTGGTATCTTCACATTGAAAGAAACCTCTCTGCTAACGTGGCTATGGAAACTGCGCGATACATTTACTCTGAAATACATAAGTACCTGAAACACCGTGCGAAGCCTGAAGTGAAAATTGAACTGGCTGACCTACAAAACCTCTACCATGCCGCACCGTGACTCCAAAATAAGGACCAGTGGATCTCTCCGGTCTACGAGGCCTCCTCGCCTCCCTGTCCTCTCTCTCGTGACCTCGCCTGCCCTTTCTCTCCTGGACCCGCCTGTCCTCCTTCTTCTGGTCCCACATGCCCTCCAGCCGGTGCCACCTACTGAAATGAAACATCTGACTCCAACTCCCAAGCCATACTGAATTGAATATCATGCATGAGCCCCTCAATGAATCTACAAACACACTCTCTAACCGTAGCGACCAAGGCAGGTGCATGGCTGGCCAAATCATTGAATCTAATGGCATACTTTGACATAGTGCACTGACGCAGCTGCTCAAACTCCGCTCCATGCATCCCGAGGAGACTGTGGTACAATCTCTTAAGAACATCTCTGATAACTTGACCCATGTAAGTGAAGTTGCCATCGGCCAGGCTACCCAACTCATACGGCTGCCACCACTAATTAAGCGCTCCCTTGAGCTGAAACGTTGTAAAAGCAACCCCTCTCATCTCCACAATACCCATAGTATGGAGTATGCGGTGACACTCCTCCGGATAACCCTGGGCATCATCTGTCTCTAATCTACTGAAGGTAGGAGGGTGGTACTTCTTGTACCTCTCAAGTCTAACTTGTTCTTCCTCAGATGTTGCTGCCCTAACCACGGGATAAAATGGAACAATAGGTTGTATCGCCATGATACCTGGAACCTGACCAGCGTGAACTCGCTGCTCTGGAATGTTGGCGGCGGGAGTCTGAGTTCCTCCCCCGGTCTGTGAAGTAGCTGGTGCAACCGAAATCAACCCTGCCTGAGCCAATGTACCAAACATGATTAGGAACTGTGCTAAAGTCTCCTGAAGTCTGGGGGTAACAGCACCGGTGCCTGCCCCTCAGCTGAAGCTACTGGCGGCTCCTTGGCTGCTGCTCCGGTAGGTGCTCTAGTTGCAGCACGTGCTCCTCATCAGCCTCTACCTCTATCTTTAGAGACACCTGCTCCGGGAGCAGCATCATCGATAACTGCAGCTCGTGTCCTCACCATCTGTGAGAGAATGGAATGATAAAAGCTCAAACTACGAGATCAATAAACTCACACGACAGGAATGAAAGAAGTGAAACTGTCCTAATAGTTCTGTAGCCTCTCGAAGATAAGTACAAACGTTTCCTTACTGATCCGCAAAGACTCTACTAAACTCGCTTATGATTCGTAGCACCTATGAACCTAGAGCTCTGATACCAACTTGTCACGACCCAAATTTCTCTCCGTTGGGTGTTGTGATGGCACCTAGTCTGAGGGACTAGGTAAGCCTAACATTAACTGGAATAACAATAATATTTAAACTAACATAAGACAATTTCGAAATAGAAATCTCTATAAAATTTACAATCCCAAAATCAATAGTACAAGTCATAATCTCTACAGAGTTTGCTAGAAACCTCTAAATACAATTGTTTCAAAAAAAAAGTAAATAATGTAAATACAAAATTAGAAGGTGACTCCGAAGCCTGTGAACGTAGCAGCAGGTTTACAGTGAGTCTCCGCTGCAAGATCTTTAAAACTAGCTAACGATCGACAAACTCCGCAATACCTGGATCTGCATAAAAATGTGCAGAAGTGTAGTGTGAGTACACCACAGCGGTACCCAGTAAGTATCAAGACTAACCTCAGAGGAGTAGTGACGAGGAACGGTCAAGACACCTACTGGACTAGATAATCCTGACATGTATAAGTATAGAAACAATAGAGTACGATTTCTATATAAAGACTACGCCTAATGACAAACAATATGGTAATTGTAGTAAAAAAAAAAGAAGGAAAGCAACAACTAACAACGGAAAATCATAATAATGACACAATAGAATGAACGTAAGCACAGTTTAAATCGGCTGATCACATATAAAGGAAAAGGCAAGTAGCAACTCAACAAAAATGACGGCTTCCACTCTAGGCTTTAGCCAATAACCTCTGCAATGTACTGAACCTCAAAATATCCACATTTTCACGGGTCCCAATTCCGGAATCCTAAAAACTTGGCATCCTGTACCCTCATTATAAACTTATAACCACATTGAGGACTCACGTGCCAATAGAGCCACTCTCGCATAGAAGGAAAGTAAACAAGGGTGTGCATCAATACTCAACAATATCAAGATCCATCCTCTTAACCGATAGAGTGATTAACTACGTGTATGCTTGTGCAAGTGTTCTAATATAGTTCACACCAGCTAGTAAGTATAGAGAAAACGGACAACACGTAAAATGTCTTCTCACGATTTTTCACAAGATAAAAACTCACACAGGTAAGTGAGCCACTACATAAATATCAACAAAAAGAATGCCTCCAGGCCATCACAAATCATCACAAATCAATCCCTGACATAGCCCACCTTGTCCCGCCACGTGCGCAATTAATAAAGTAAATGCCTGCCTTGTCTCGCCACATGTGCATAATAATTTTCTCACCTTGTCTCGCCACATGCGTAACCCACATATATAGCCCTCCTTATAACGCCGCATGTGCAAATATCAATAGTAACAATAGCACGGCAGAAACCTCGTGCAACACAATAACACCCGCATGACAGAAACATCGTGTATCATAATAACAATTGCACGGCAGAAACCTCGTGCATCACAACAAAAAGTACAACAGAAACAATGACAATAATACAAGTCACGACAAGTAAATTAACTCAAGAACTTTCGATCACAAAGAAACGGTAGAACTAGTTCACAAGGTATAACCACAATAAAGAATACTAGGTGTAAGAAGAACAACTCAACAAAGGAGAAAATAATATGTAAAAACGATCCCACAATATACAGTTCAACAGCAAGGGAGCTAACACGAGTCAAATAATTCCAAATAAGGACAAGTCAACTAAGATATAGGATATCTAAACTTCCTTTAAGTTTGGTCAATTACGAAAGAGATACAACAAATTCAATTAAGGATAAGCAGCTCAAAGATAATCATAACCTCAATTAAGGATGAACAATTAGAAGAGATAATTATACTTTCAATGAAGTAGAAGCGGTTAGGGAGGGATAACATGCCAATAGAAGAGGTAACAACTTCAGTTAAGTCATATAAGAGTCAAATAAGCAATAAGAGTGGATCATTAAGAAATTAATTCCAATTTAAGCATGTAGATGTGAAACTAGTATGTAGGAACTTAACCATAATAAAAACAACTTTATACTTAGTGAATACAAGGACCTAAGAACCCTAAAGGGCCAACTTTCCATAAATAATCTCGAGCACGCACTCGTCACCTCGTGTATACGGGCTTCACATGATATGATTAGAATAGAAGACTCAAATCCTAAGGGGTAGTTCCCCCATATAAAGTTAGGCAAGATACTTACCTCAAAGAAGACAAACTGATTCTCAAAATTGAACTTCTCGGGTGAAATAACCTCCGGATGGCTCAAATCTAGCCAAAATAACTTCAAAGAGTAAATAAAACTCATAAGAAACTATTCCGGATCATAAAGCCTCAATCTTTATCAAAAACTAAAAATCAACCCAAAAGTTGACCCCGGGCGCGTACCTCGGAACTCGACAAATTTCACAAAACCCGAACACCCATTTTGATACGAGTTCAACCATACCAAAATTATCAAATTCCGATACCAATTCGTCCCTCAAATCATCATATTTATTTAGAAAGTTTTCTTTAAATTCCCATTTTTCCTCAACTCAAGACACTAATTTAATGATAAAAATAAAGATATAACCATGGAATATAATAAATTCTAGGTGAAGGCCACTTACCCAATCGATTTTCTTGAAAAACCCACAAAGAATCGCTCAAAATCGAGCTTTAGAACTCCAAAAATGGTTAAAATGGCTAACCCTCAGAAGAGAGTACTATATATTCTGCCAAGGCATTAATGCATCGCGATCGTGGAACATCACTCGTGATCACAAATAATAAACTGAGGGCTGCCCAGTTTGTACTACGTAAAAGCGACAACACGCTCGCGAACGCGAACGCGGAGAGGAAAAATCCATCACCTAGGTCTGAACTATGCGAACACATGAAGTAGTATGCGAACGCAAAGAATGGAATGGCACACCTTCACGAACGCGAACCCGAAGAGTGGAGAGGTAGAACTTCGCGAACGCGAGCAGAATATTGCGAAGAAGAAGTATTTCATTCTCCAAAATAACACTACGTGAACATGGATACAAGGATGCGAACGCGATGAAGGAAACCGGATGACAAAAAATAGCAATCCAAAAATAGAAGGAAATGGCCCGTAGCCCATCCGAAACACACCCGAGGACCCCGGAACCCCGTCTAAACACACCAAAAAGTTCCATAGCCTAACACGGAATCACTCGAGGTCCTAGATTATATTAAACAACGTCAAAACTACAAATCGCACCATGAATCGAACTTAGGAACTTTCAAATCTTCCAACTTATAAACTCGCGCCAAACCCTATCAAATCAACCCTGAATGACGTCAAATTTAGTACGCAGTCCCAAATGACATTAAAAAGTTGTTCCAACTCTCGGAATCGCATTCTGACCCCGATATCACCAACGTCAATTCTTGGTCAAACCTCTCCACCTTCCAAACTTCAACTTTTCAAACTTTCGCCGAAATGCTTCAAATTACCCTACAAACCTCCAAATCCAAATCCGGGGTCATGCTTAAGTCCAAAATCACCATATGAAGCTGTTTAAATCATCCAAAATCCATTCTGGAGCCTTTTATACAAAAGTCAAACTCCGATAAACTCTTACTTCTTAAGCTTCCAAAAGTAAAATTCTTCTTCTGATTTGACTCCGAATCATTCGGTAGCTGAACCCGACCATGCACAAACATCAATACACATAATACGAAGCTTCCCAAGACCTTATGCCGCCGAATGAGACTTAAATTTTCAAAATGACATGTCGGGTCATTGCAGAAACTAACCCTGTCGACCTGAATAACCGCCCTGAAAGCTTTGGAGCGGAGGTGCACTAATAAGGCCTGGGGGTGCACTGTAGGCTAACTGATTTGGATGAGAAATATGAGGGCAACGATCTCCTGAAGCACTATGGGATGCCTAGAGTGCTGAATGAAACGGCCTGAGAGGATGGCCTCTACCCAAAGTACCACTACCTTCAGATGAGGCACCACTAAACCCACTGGAATGACGAGGTGTCTTATCATACCCTGCACTATCTCCTGTGCAAGAACCACCTCTATCTGCCTGGAGACATTGGTAGCCACCTGAAAAGATATCTTACACCCAGTCTCGTTGGTCATATGAAGCCTGATAGGGTGAGAGAGTCCATAATAAACCTCCTCACCCTCTCTCTCTCTCTCTCTCAGTAGGAAGTAAAAGAAGAGCATGACGGGCTAGATCCACAAAATGGGTCTCGGACTGAGTTAAAGTCATACTGCCCTACTGTAGACGCTCGAATTGCTGGCGGTAATCCTCTCTCAATATGATAGGCAGGAACTTCTGTAGGAAGAGTTGAGAGAACTGGTCCCAAGTAAGAGCAGGCGACCCAGGTGGTCTGGTCAACATGAAATCCCTCCACCACCTCTTGGCGGAACCCGTCATCTGGAATACAATAAAATCGACCCCATTGTTCTCAACTATCCCCATGTTCCACAGCACCTCATGGAAGCAGTCAAGATAATCATGTGGGTCCTTAAAAGGTGCACCACTAAGGTGAACTGGGAAGAGCTTGGTGAACTTGTCCAATCTAAATAAGCCCTCAGAAGACAATGCGGGCCTATCACTGTCCTGTGCCTCAACAACATGTTGAACTACCCTAGCGAGTGGGGCTACTAGTGTCTGATACTGGGGTGACATCTTCTCCGGAGTGTGAGTAGCGAGACTCCGGGATCCTCTCCCAGCCTGAGAGACAGCTGGTGCCACAGGAAATTTACCGGCCTTGGCCACACTCTCCATAAGGCCCACTAAAGGGGCTAGAGCCTGAAGTACTGGGGTGGCAATGAACCCCTCCAGGACCGGAGCTGGTCTAACAGGCACGGTCTGTGTTGGAATCTCCTCATCAAAGTCCACCTGAGGCTCCACTGCTAGTGCTTCTGCTCGATCTTTAGACCAAGCCCTGCCTTTGCCTCAGCCTCTGGCGCGACCTCAACCTCGTCCTCTGCCCCTAATAGGAGCTGCCACTAGTGGCTCTGGGTGTTGTCCGGTAAAAGATGTTGCACGTGTTCTTGCCATCTGCGAGAGGAAATAATTCAAGAATTCAATCAGCAATGATAGAATAAAATCGCACGACAACGAAGAACAAAATTGAAATTTGTTCCTAAACTTCATAGCCTCTAGAAGATAAGTACAGACGTCTCCGTCGATATTCCAGAATCTATTAAGCCTGCTTGTGACTTGTGATACCTAGGTAACCAAGTGCTCTCATACCAACTTGTCACGACCCGGAATTCCCACCTTCGGGACCATGATGGCGCCTAACATTTCACTTGCTAGGCAAGCAAACACTAGAGGATCTTTAAGCCAATTTTAATCCATTCAAGTAAGTAACACCAATTAAGCCTAAATAAAACTAAAACGGAGTACAAAATGACATAAAACCAATAATATCTAAGTACAACCCAGATCTGGAGTCACAAGTTCATGAGCTTTTAGAGTTTCTACAAATAGGGTTTGAAATAAATACAAATGTCTTGAATGAAAAAACAGTAAATAGGGAATGAGGAAGGGAATTTCAAGGTCTGCGAACGCCAGCATATCTACCTCGAGTCTCCAAATGCAAATCCAAGCTGATACGCCTCACGAACAGCTGGACCAGTACCAAAATCTACACAAGAAGTGCACCGTGTAGTATGAGTACAACCGACACAATGTATTTCGTAAGTGTCGAGCCTAACCTCGATGAGGTAGTGACGAGGCTATGATAGGACATCCACGTAAATAAACCTGTACAGACATAAATATACGTACAACATAACAACAAATAAAGAATTAACAAGTACTATTGGGAGGGGACATGCGAAAAGGGTACAAGATACGGTAACTACAACAGGAGATGATAACAAGAATCAATTAATAAACCTTCAACCAACACAATGAACAAGACATAATGAATAAAGTTACACGGCATCAGCTTTCGTGCTTTACTCTCAGCCTCACCATGAAACAGTAATAATGGTACTGCATCACCCTTCGTGTTTTTACTCTCAATCTCACCATGAAATAATAGATACGACACGTCATCACTCTTCATGTATTAACTCACATATATGGCATGGAATCACCCTTCGTGCATTAACTCTCAAATATGTCACGGCATCGCCCTTCGTGCATTAACTCTCAAATATGACACGACATCACCCTCTGTGCATTAACTCTCAAATACGGAACGACATCAACCTTCGTGCATTAACACTCTCCCTTATCATATAACAATGAATATATAAATACAGAGAGATAGAATGAGTAAGATCAAGTCTTATGTCAACAATGATTCCACAACACCAATCTCTACTTCAAAAACACTACTCAATTATCACAGATAGCCCATAAATGCGGAAAGAATGATCAATTTAGTAATTAACTAGTCTAAGCATGGATAGCATGATCAAAGAAAGAAATAAATGACGAGAAACAAGTCTCACCTACATACTTTAACCTAACCACAACACATAAGTACTTGTCACCTCATATATACGTTGAACCCAACATTAAAACAAGTAGCACGTAGCAAACAAGTCTTAATCCCTCAAGTCAAGGTTAACCACGACACTTACTTCGCTTCCAAAGATCAACTTAAAACTCAACCATGGCTTTTCCTTTCAAACAAGCCTCAGAACCAACCAAATCAAGCAAAATTATTAGCCAAACGATTCAAAAATTAAGACTTAGGAACTATCTACGAATGAAAAGGTTCAATTTAGGTCATCATTGAAGAAGTCAACAAAAGTCAACTCCCGAGACTGCTTGGTCCAAACCCTAAATTCAGACCAAACCCTAATTACCTGTTCATCCCCGAGCCCGGTTATGTAATTTGTTTCAAAATCTGACCTCAATTTGAAGTCTAAATTAAAATTTACAAAAATTCCTAATTCTTCCCAAACCCCCCAATTTCCACCATGAAAATCCTAGATTTTAGGTTGAAATCTTGTAAAAAGTAATGAAATATTGAAATAAAATAGGTTAGGATCATTACCAATGAATTGGGGAAGAAGGGCTCTTTGGGAAATCGCCTCTAGGGTTCTCTAGGTTTGAAATTTTGAAAGAATGAAAGAAATCCTGTCTAACTCAACTTTTACCCAGTTGCAGATGTCACAATTGCGATAACTTATTCATAATTGCAAACACCGCAATTGCGAGAAAGAGGTTGAAATTGCGAACTCCTCTCAGAATCCCAGTAATCGTATTTGCGATAAAACAGCCGCAAATTCGAACCCAACTGCCCTCGCAAATGCAGATCTTTCTTCGAAAATGCGAAGATCATCCCAAAAGGTGCTGAGTCGCAATTATGACTTTGCCTTCGCAAAAGAGGAAATGGCATGTTCATAATTGTGAATCTCGCAAATGCAAGGACCACCAGCCATGCCCAGACTAGATAATATGATGGTTTCTTCGCAAATGCGAGCCAGATCTTGCAAATGCGAGATCTGTAGTAGACACCAGAAACATCTATGAATTCTAAGTCCAGTCCACTCCGTAGCCTATCTGAAACTCACTCGAGCCCTCGGGGCTCCAAACCAAACATGCAAACAAGTCTAAAAATATCATACGAACTTGCTCGGGCGATTAAATCACCAAATAACACCTAGAATTACGAATCAGACACCAAATCAAATGGAATTTTCAATGAAACTTTAGAATTTCTATTTCAACAACCGGACATATGAATTACGTCAAACTAATTCCATTTTTTGATAAATTTTGCAGACAAGTCATAAATATAGTAATGGACCTATACCGAGTTTCAAAACCAAAATACGGACCCGGTATCAACAAAATCAAACATAGGACAAACCTTGAAATTCATTAATCTTTTTAACTTCAAAATTTTGACAGCAAGAGATAACTCGAGCTAGGGACCTACGAATTTGATTTCGGGAATACGCCCAAGTCTCAAATCACAATACGGACCCACCATAAATGTCAAAATATGAATACAGGTCTGTTTGCTCAAAATATTGATCGAAGTCAACTCAAATGGAGTTTTAAGATAAAATTTCATATTTTATCACTTTTTAAAATAATATATCATACTTTACCAATTTTTAACTCAAATGCTCAAGTATGAAAAGCATAAGTCGAGAAGTTGCTTAAAGGAGAGGGTTTAACCAAAGTGGGACAGTGGCAAAGTAGTATATGGGCTTGTGGCAGGATAGCCACACGCCTTGAGGGAAGTTTAGAGAAATTTGGGAATCGTGATGGCAAGTGACTAGGACCACGGATTTTATTTGGATGCAACATGACTTCGAGTTTGGAATGTATTGTTGGACTTTCAGTTGATGTCAATGGGGAAGAAGGAATCTTAATGGGTTCCAGGGTTTTATAATTATAGCTTCAACATAAGTGGGTGAGCCTCACCGTCTATGATTGGATGGCATGGTTGTCTACTTGTGAGGTTTAAGGGGAAAAAACATCAGTGGTAATTCGAGTAAAGGATTTGAGGAACGTGTGCTAGTTAGCCTTATCGATTCATGTTCAGGTTTTGGGGAGACTCAGAGTTATGCTTCTTGTGGGGGTTATGTACAAGGAAACGAATTTGGTCGGGTGCTTCTTTGGTAGGGTGTTCACGTGCTAGTAGCGCACTAGAGTTTGGCTTATATTCGGGGCCAAGTCAAAGTGGGTGCCTCTCAACAGTGGTCCGAATGTGTTCGAGAACTTAAGCGCAGTGACTAAGAACTTGGAGTATTCTATGTTATCATCGGGTATGCGGTGCAGTATTGGAGTAAAGTAAGAAATAGCTTCGGATTCACGGAATGTCTTGCAGAATGGGTGTATCAGTTGGATATGTCATTGTGCGCATGAGGAAGGCATGAGATGGTTCGTGGTTTTTCAGACAACGGTGTCTCGTGAATTGGGTCACTCAGGATGAGTGTGGGTTGAGTTCGTTATATTTTGAATGGAGCTATTATTATTTTCAAGGCAATTCCAGAGTAATTTAGAAGAAGTTGGTTCGGTTAGAAATGGTTGAGTCGACATGATGGTGGCAATGATCAGTTCTTTCAACGTGTTAAGTTATATATGTGATTTGTGGAGATACATGCGAGTCTTGACAATCACCATAATTTGATTGATCTGGGAGGTATTTTATTCTAATAGCCTTATGGTGTAAATGGATTCTGAAAGAGTTATGGTTGTTTAGATCGCGGCTTGAGGTGTTTATTCTACTAGTCGTTTAGGGGTTTTGAGAAATTCTTGTACTCTCGCATTGTGGCATGATCGCTGCAGTTAGACATGGGAATTGGAAGTTGAGGATCAACGTGTTTAGAGTTAGCTGGCATTTTATTTAATGTCACCTGGGAATGATGTTCTATGTAAGAGGCTTTGTGTATTGATTTGCGGACTCTTGGTTGGCCTTATAGTATTAGTACGGTTGGTGGTGTAGAGGTGCAGACTTTGCTGCCTGGTGCGAAAGGTCGTGGGAGCATATCCCACGGGGAAATTTGTATAAGTGTGATATGTTAGTCACTTGATTATTAAGGATGGAGACCAAGTATGGAAATTCGGGGACTGTGGCTAATGTGAGAATTTATGCCTGAAGGGCGCTCTTTTCTTGTGGTCGTGGACTGTGGAATTTTGTTCCAGAATTGATGGTTGTTCTTGTGTGTTATGGGAAAAGGTTATTATGGATCCTTGAAAGATTATTAGCCTAGTAAGGTACGATCAGAATCGGCTTGAGGTCCGTTGATGGATCTAAATGTGAATGTGTGCTCTATATCCGGCCGGATGTGTTCATTTCAGCACATCGTTGCTTACAGAGGAGTCTTCGATCCTTGGATGTTATTTCCGTTGTTAGCCATTCTATGTAATCTCTATTGTGCCATATGCGTTGTGAGTCTGTCTGATTATTCGCACGTGTATTGAGATCCCATGAATTTCTGGTGTTGTGAGAGCATGATGGCTCTCGATATGTAGATCATTTATTAAACCTTAGTTGTGCTTGGGTTTCGTATCATACGACGCTATCCGTCTCCCCAGAATTTGTGTATGCACTTGGTGTGATTGTATCCGATATACAGACATTTCGTACGTATGGGCATTATGTCTTGATGGGTATTTCCATATTTATTAGTATTTGCAGATCGGATGGCACGCTGCAACGAGTATGCTATTTGGATCGGGTTCCATGCCGCCACGAGTATGCTATTTGGATCGGGTGCCACGCCGCCACGCATATGCTATTTGGATCGGGTTGCACGCCGCAACAATATCATGGTTGGATTGGGTTGCACGCTTCAACGATATCATGTGTGGATCGGGATGCACGCTGCTACAGTGAGATGATTAAGCACGGTTCCTTATATTTATTTTTGTGTGTCCTGTTTCTTACCTCTGAGAAAGGCTCATAGTATTTGATGGCCATTCTATTCGTTACACAGGCTGGATAGTTCTTTTCCATAGTTCGTTATTCCTTATGTGTCATATTCAAGTTGTATCTTGTTGGCGCACTGATAGAGTCATATGAAATCTTAGATAGTATTTGTAGTGGCTTGTTTCCGGAGCATCTTGTACTGAGTGAGACGAGATTATTGGACCTGGGATCAGTGCGATCAGATTTATATAAGGTATATTAAAGAGCAAACATCGTTATTTAGTACAGAATGTGGTAATGGTTCTTGTCGGGAGGAGAGGCTCCATAATTTGTGATTCGGTAGGTGGTTATGAGTTTCTACACATCTCTTCTGACGTGACAATATTGCGTGAGTTGGAACATGGCTTTTATATGTTATGAGGTATACTACGGGCTTCGGGGCAGTGGAAATCTCAGCTTTTGTGCTTGGGGGAGTTTGCCCTGGAAAATGAGTTATGGGGTGCATGGTGTGATTTCAGCGGAGGATCATGGTCACTCGGTTCAGCATCTGGTGATTTATACAGTGTTCGTGTGTGAGAATATGGTACCGTGGAGAATTCTGAATGTTGGAATTTGGTTCTAAAGCTTGTTTGCTAAGGTAGCAGCAAGGATCTTATGTCTTGGTCGAGCTAATGTGCTCAACTGGGTTGTGGTGGCACGGTTAGGTGCACGAGGTGTTAAAAAATGATTTTGGACAACTCTAGAGCAGTTCTTAGCACGTTTGAGGATGAACGTATGTTTAAGTGGGAGAGAATGTAACGACCCGAGCCGGTCGTTTTGAGCTCTAGCGTGTCATTTGGTGGTTTGAGGCCTTGAGTATCTTCACTTCAGGTATTATGACTTGCACGTGTGGTCGGAATTCAATTTCGGGAAGTCCAGACTTGATTCGGATGAAAAATTCTCATTTCTGAACCTTTAAGTTGGAATAATTGACTAAGCTTTGACTTTTGAGTAAACGACCTCGGAATCGGGATTTGAAAGTTCCAACATGTTCGTATGATGATTTTGGACTTGGGCATATGTTCGGATTGGATTTTGGATGACCCGGGAACGTTTCAGCGCTTATTGTTGAAAGTTAGGATTTTCGAAGAATTTCATAAATTTGGGTTGAAGTGTATTTTCATGTTATCTATGTCAGTTTCGGATTTCGAGCCTAGGAATAGCTCCGTATGGTTATTCTGGTCTTAGGAGCGTGTCCGAATGTGGATTTGGAGGTCCGTAGGTCATTTTGTGGTCAACTGGCGAAAGTTGAAAATTTGAAGGTTTTTGGAAAGTTTGACCGGGAGTGGAATTTTTAATATCGGGGTCGGATCTTGATTCCAGAAGTTGGACTAGGTCGGTGATATCATTTGGGACTTGTGTGCAAAATTTGAAGTCGTTCCGGATTGATTTGATATGTTTCTACACAAGATATAGAATTTGGAAATTTGGAAATTTATAAGTTTGTTAGGAACATGTGGAGGTCGAGCATTAGGGTGGTAGGCTAGAGGGTAGTCGAGAGTTCTTCCCTCTTTGTACCGGGTAGTCTGATAGAGTTTTATTTAGGTTTGTTAGCTGTCTATGTTGTGTTCACATTGTTATTTTGCATAGTTTTGTGTTATTGTCCTTTCACTTATTCATTGTTGTTATTTTCTTTCTAGCATCTTTTGATGTTACATGCCTTTTCTCTTATTTATTTTCTGATATTATTGTCTCTCCTGTTAAGCCGAGAGTCTCCCGGGAACAGCTTCTCTACCCTTTCCGGGGTAAGGGTAAGGTCTGTGTGCACTCTACTCTCCCCAGACCCCACTAGTGAGATTTTATTGGGTATGTTGTTGTTGTTGTATAAGTTTGATCCGAGGCGCGATTCATGATTGTTATGTTGTTTGACCTGGTTTGAGGCTTCGACTAAGTTAGTATTGTGCTTTGGAACTAGTTTGTGTAATTGGACGGGGTCCCGGGGGCTGTGTTTCGGAGGTGTTTGGGTTGTGTCGCGCTCTTATTTGATGTTTCAACATCGTTTCTTTGGTCATAAAGGGCACTATATTTAGAAAACGACCTTTGATTTATGACTAGATTGAACCATTAGATCCGTATCGTAATTACGGAGCCATAACAACAAGAATCGTCGAATTTCGGTGTTGTATGGGAGAGTTATGCTCATGTCCGTGTCGGATAAAATTGCTGGTTTCTGGTGCGAAACTTTGTTCTTCACGAACGCGAGAGCGTTCCGTGAACGCGAAGAAGGATTTCTTGGTTGACCGCTCAACGCGAAAAATTACACTTCGCGAACGCGAAGGTCTCCAGCGAAGGCGATGAAGAAAAATCATCTGGACAGTGTTTTAAACCGAGAATATTAGTATTTTGGGCATATCTTGAGTTCTAAAGCTCTGTTTGAGGTGATTTTCGCGGTGTTGTTCTCGTCTCAAGAAGGGTTAAAAATATTACCTTTATTTTGATGTTTCACCATGATTATTACCGTTGGTTGTTATTTTTATCCGTGTTTGGATTGTAGAAATTGATATTTTGAGCCCCAAAGTTGACAAATGGTAAATTCTTGATTTGAGGGTCGATTCATGGATGAAATTGGATGATTTTCTGGATATAGACCATATGAGTTATGGGAAATTTTTTTTTCAAAATTTTTTGAAATCCGGGCACGTGGTCTTTGTCGACTTTATTGACTTTTCGATGGGAGTTGGGGATTGTTATAAATTGATTGATTATGACTGTTTGACTATATTTTTATTGGTTTGCATATTTTTTGACTATTTTTGGAGCAACGAGCATCGATTTGATGTGTTAGAGTGGAGTTGGAGCCGGTTCTGGAACTTCGGAGCGAGGTAACACTCCTGTCTAACTCAATGAGGGGGAAACTACCCCTAGGTGATGTATTTAATATGTGTTACTGGATGGGGGCTACGTATGCACGAGGTGATGAGAGTTAGTGCATAGATAATCCATGTTATTGTCGGGGTAGAATTAGGTTCACACCATGTTATAGCTGTACTATTTGAGTTGTCCCTTGTCTATTAAATTCCTTTTTTTTACATTATGACTTAAGACTAGACTTGTGTGGAGCGATAGACTCGCTATTGTAGAGATGCAATGGGCTCCGTGATTAGCCGTGAATAATTGTACTCCTTTTACGAATTTCTCCCGCGTTATGCGTTCTCATCGAAAGGTTTCCCCAAAGCTTCGTATAACTCACATTCCCCTTTGCGAGTGGGGTCAAGGACCCGTCAAAGTTTCTTATTCTAATGGGATCGTGTCGTTTGCCCTGGCATGATAGATACATCTATGATTTGTGTCGTTCGACCCTCGACAGTGCGCACATCTTATGGGATCGGGTTGTACGCCTCCGTAGGATTATGTACCACACTCTCATGGGAGCGGGTTGTTCGCCTCGGCAATATAATGGATGTATCTATGGTTATATACAAGATTATGATGGGATCGGTCCGTACACCTCGACATTTCTGTAAAACACTCCTATGGAATCGTGCGTATTATTTGTCCAAAAAGCCAGTGTATTGGGGAGTTTTCCTGATTTGAGTTATGACGACCTATCTGGTGTGGTCCATTATTTGTTCCATACTCCGGTGGAGGAGGTAACTTCTAATCGAGAGTTTTAGCTTATTGTTGAGAGGGGGATTGTACCACGTATTCATACTTGTTTATCTCGATTATTTACTCTGCCCCATATTTGTTTACTTCTTATTGTATATGTCTTATTGGACCACTAGTAAGTGTTGATGTCGACCCCTCGTCACTACTTCTTCGGGGTTAGGCTAGATACTTACTGGTACGCGTTGATTTACGTACTCATGTTGCACTTGCTGCACTTATTGTGCAGGTATACATATATGTTTCTGGTGGTCCTCTGGGTGTAGAGGTGCGGCTGTTGCGGGGACTTTATGGTGAGTTTCACTCCCTTGATACGATCCGCAGCATGCAGAGTCTATCAGAGTTATTTATATCCACCGTCTAACTTGTATTTTAGACGAATATTGTATCATTGTTGTACTCATTAATAGATGCTCATGCACTTGTGATACCGCATTTTGGGGGTTCTTACGGGATTTTTTATTATTGTAGTTTGTGTAAATATTATCATTTACCTTGTAAGTTCTATTTCATACTCCTTAATAATGAAATTATTATTTCAAATACTAAAATGAGTAAATAAGTTAACCATTCACTATTGGCTTGCCTGACGGCGGGGTTAGGCGCTATCACGACCTTTAGTGGATTTTGGGTCGTGACAGCTTGGTATCAGAGCGTTAGGTTCACTTAGGTCTCACGTGTCATGAGCAAGTCTTGTAGAGTCTTGCAGATCGGTATGGAGACGTCTGTACTTATCTTCGAGAGGCTACATGGCTGTTAGGAGCACTTCCCTTCTTGATTCCTCATTGTGCGATTTGATTCCTTTGAGGCTTATGCCTTTATTTCCTTCTTACTCAATCTTATGCGACGTGAAGTAGTTGTTATCAATTGGGAATCGAGGAATTGCAATGGTACTGCAGATGTGGTGTAAAATGTTTCTCCTTGCGTATTTGATTGGACTGTTGGCATCGCCTTGCAGAAGGATGTTCTGTCATTTCAGCTCAGTATCAGTATTGCCTATGGTTTTGAAGTTGGGCATTGATTTTATGATGATATGTGCGTTGCTATCGCACATTGTTGGTGTAATGGTAGGGTGTTTATTTGTGGATCGTAGGACTGAATTACTTGAAAGGAGGATTTCTCAGTTCACGACTTAGAGGTTCAGCATTTAGTTCCGGCGTAGGAAAGGCAATCAAACTATGGATGTTCAGGCCTTGGTTGATGAAATGACGACACTTGGTATTTTCGAGCGTGGTGCAATTCTCATTTGTGATATGGTGTTGTTGTCCTTGTTTGAATGAATTAAGGTTCACTGTTGTGTAGCGATTTTGGGATCAAACCAGTGTTTCTAATGTTGATGTCTCGAGAAAGATGATCTTCGAGGAGGCTTAGAGTTGGTAGAAATTGGTCAGATCAGGTACCACAGAGATGGATTTTGCTTTGAGGCAGTATTTGGGCAACGAAGGATGAGGAAGGACATGGCAGACGGAGTCTCAGGGTGGTTGAATTACTAGTAGTTCAAGTATGAAAATCAGAAGTCGAGAAGTTTCTTAAAGGAGAAGGTTTAACCAAAGTGGGAGAGTGGCAGAGTAGCATATGGGTTCTGTGGTAGGATAGACACGCCTTGAGGGAAGTTTAGAGAAATTTGTGAATCGTGATGGGCAGTGACTAGGACCACGGATTTTATTTGGATGCAACATGACTTTGAGTTTGGAATGTATTGTTGGACTTTCAGTTGATGTCAATGGGGAAGAAGGAATCTTGGTGGGTTCCAAGGTTGTGTAATTATAGCTTCAAGCTAAGTGGGGGAGCCCCACCTTCTACGATTGGATGGCGTGGTTGTCTACTTGTGAGGTTTCTGGCTATCGGAGGAGTCTTCGAGCCTTGGATGTTATTTCCATCATCATCCATTCTGTGTTATATCTATTGTTACATGTGGGTTTTGAGACTATTTGATTATTCGCACATGTATTGAGATCCCATGAAGTTTGTGGTGTTGTGAGATCAGGATGGCTCTCGAGATACAGGTCATTTATTGCACCTTAGTTGTTCTTGGGTTTCGTATCATACGACGCTATCCGTCTCCCTAGAATTTGTATTATGTACTTGGCGTGCTTATGGCCAATATTCGGGCATTTTGTAGGTATGAGCATTATGTCTTGATGGGTATTTCCCTATTTATTTTTATGTGCGGATCGGGTGGCACTCCTCCACGGGTATGCTATTTGGATCGGGTTGCACGCCGCAACGGTATCATGGTTGGATCGGGTTGCACGCTGCAATGGTATCATGTGTGGATCGGGTTGCACGCTGCAACAGTGAGATGATTAAGCATGGTTCCTTATATTTATTTTTGTGTGTCCTGTTTCTTACCTCTGAGAAAGGCTCATAGTATTTGATGGATGTTTTATTCGTTACGCGGGCTGGATAGTTCTTTTCCAAAGTTCATTCTTCCTTATGTGTCATATTCAAGTTATATCTTGTTGGCGCATTGATGGCATCATATAAAATCTTAGATAATGTTTGCGGTGGCTTATTGCCGGAGAAGCTTGTACTGAGTGAGACGAGATTATTAGACCTGGGATCAGTGTGATCGGATTTACATAAGACATATTAAAGAGCAAATATCGTTATATGGTTCAGAATGAGGTAATGGTTCTTGTCAGGTGGAGAGACTCCATAATTTTTTATTCGGAAGGTTGTTATGAATTTCTACATATCTCTTCCGTCGTGGCAGTATTGCCAGAGTTGGAACAAGGCTTTTATATGTTATGAGGTATACTATAGGCTTCGGGTCAGTGGAAATCTCAGTTGTTGTGCTTGGGGGAGCTTGTCCTGGGCAAATGAATTACAAGGTGCATGGTGTGATTTCAGCGGGGGAGCATGGTCACGTTGGGTTCAGCGTCTGGTGATTGATACGGTGTTCGTGTGTGAGAGTATGGTATCATGGAGAATTCTGGATGTTGGAATTTGGTTCTAAAGCTTGTTAGCTAAGGTAGCAGGAAGGATCTTTAGTCTGGTTCGAGCTAATGTGCTCAACTGGGTTGTGGTTGCACGAGTAGGTGCACGAGGTGTTAAACAGTGATTTTGGACATTTCTAGAGCAGTTCTTAGCATGTTCGAGGACGAACGTATGTTTAAGTGGGAGATAATATAATGACCCGATTGGACGCTTTAAGCTCTAGCGCGTCATTTACCGGTTTGAGGCCTTGAGTAGCTTCACTTTAGGTATTATGACTTGCATGTGTGGTCGGAATTGAATTTCGGGAAGTTCAGAGTTGATTCAGATGAAAAATTCTCATTTCGGAAGCTTTAAGTTGGAAGAATTGGCTAAGCTTTGACTTTTGAGTAAACGACCTCGGAATCGGGATTGGAAGTTCTAACAGGTTCGTTTGATGATTTTGGACTAGGGCGTATGTCCGGATCGAGTTTTGGATGACCCGGGAGCGTTTCAGCCCCTATTGTGGAAAGTTGGTTGGAAGAATTTCATAAATTAGGGTTGAAAGTGTATTTTCATGTTATCGATGTTCATTTGGGATTTCGAGCCTAGGAATAGCTCTGTATGGTGATTCTGGTCTTAAGAGCGCGTCCGGATGTGGATTTGGAGGTCCATAAGTCATTTCGGGGTCATTTGGCGGAAGTTGAAAATTTGAAGGTTTTTGGAAAGTTTGACCAGGAGTGGACTTTTTTATATCAGGGTTGGATATCAATTCCGAAAGTTGGAATAGGTCTGTGATGTCATTTGGGACTTGTGTACAAAATTTTAAGTCGTTCCGGATTGATTTGATATGTTTCGACACAAGATATAGAATTTGGAAATTTATAATTTTGATTCGTGGCGCGATTCATGATTTTTATGTTGTTTGATATGGTTTGAGGCTTCGACTAAGTGTGTTTTGGGACTGTTTTGTGTAATTGGACAGGGTCCCCGGGGACTCGGGTGTGTTTCAGAGGTGTTTGGTTGTGTCGTGCTCTTATTTGATGTTTCGGCATCATTTTTTTGGGCATAAATGAAATTATACTGATAAAACGACCTTTTATTTGTGATTGGATTGAAACATTAGATCCGTATCGTAATTACGGAGTCATAGCAACAAGAATCGTCGAATTTCGATGTCGTATGAGAGAGTTGTGCCCATTTCCATGTCGGATAAAATTGATGGTTTCTGGTGCGAAACTTTGTTCTTCGCAAACGCGAGAGAGGTTCCCATGAAAAATTTCTCTTTTCCAACGCGAAGGTCTCCCGCAAAGGCGATGAATAAAAATCATCTGGACAGTGTTTTATTCCGAGAATTTTAGAATTGTTGGCATATCTTGAGTTCTAGAGCTCCGTTTGAGATGATTTTCGCGGCGTTGTTCTTTTATCAAAAATGGGGTAAATATAGGACCTTTATTTTGATGTTTATCCAGGTTATCTGTATTTGGATTGTAAAAATTGGGACTTTGAGCCCCAAAGTTGAGAAATGGTAAATCCTTGATTTGAGGGTCGATTCATGGATGAAATTGGATGATTTTCTGGAAATATAGACCACATGAGTTAATGTAATATTTATTTTCGAAAATTTTCGGAATTCGAGCATGTGGGCCTGATGGTCGACTTTATTGACTTCTCGAGCAGAGTTGGGGATTGTTATATATTGATTTATTATGAGTACTATAGTATATTTTTATTAGTTTGCACATTGTTTGACTAGTTTTGGAGCAACGCGCATCGATTTGACGTGTTAGAGTGGCGTTGGAGCGGTTATGGAATTTCGAAGCAAGGTAAGTATCTTGTCTAACTCTATGAGGGGGAAACTACCCCTAGGTGATGTATTTGATACGTGTTACTGGTTGCGGGGGCCACGTACGCACGAGGTGATGAGAGTCTGTTCCTAGCTAAATCCATGTTATTGTCTGGGTAGACTTAGGTTCACACCATTATAGTTGTACTATTTGAGTTGTCCCTTGTCTATTAAATTCCTTTATTTTACATACAACTTGAGACTAGACTTGTGTAGAGCGATAGACTCGCTATTGTAGAGATTCAATGGGCTCCGTGATTAGCGCGAATAATTGTACTCCTCTTACGAATTTCTCCCGCGTTATGCATTCTCATCGAAAGGTTTCCCCAAGCTTCTTATAACTTACATGCCCCTTCGTGAGTAGGGGTCAAGGACCCGTCAAATCACGGGTACGTACATAACCAATAGTCTGAAAAAGGAATGAAAGGTGATAATTATATACAAAATCGTAGTCATCAACAAGAATATCCCAAAACCGGTGTCACAAGTACATGAGCATTTACTAAGGAGTACAATAAGAATACAACATTTGTCTGGAATGTAAGTAAGACAGGATAAAGTAAGTAATATGATGGAGACTTTGTGTGCTGCGATACACAGCCTGGAATTTGCAGCTCACCATAAAGTTCCCTCAGCAGCTGCGCCTACGCGCCAAGGTGACCACCAAATAAACTTGTCAGATAATGCACATTTAGTGCATAAGTGCACATGAGTACGTAAATCAACACGTTCCCAGCCTCACTGTAACGGCTCGACCGATTGTTTTGCTTTCTAGATCCATGTTCCCTTAAATAAGACTCCATATATGTGCTTCTACTATTTTATGACTTGCGTGGATGATTAGTTCGGGGTTGGAAAGGTTCGGGTTGAAATCGGAATAATTAGTTCCTTAATATTGGCTTAAAAGGGGTAAGTTTGACTTGAGTCAACATTTTAAGTAAATGACCTCTGAACCGGGATTTGATGGTCCCAATTTCGTATGATGATTTTGGACTTTGGCACATTGAAGGTTTTGAAGTTTTTTAAATTTGATTTGAAGTAGGTTTTGGTGTTATCGAGGTCCGTTTGGGATTCCGAGCCTGGGAATAGTTCCATATGGTGAATTGTGACTTGCATGCAACATTTGGTGTCGTTTATGAGTAGTCTAAGTATGATTCGGCGCGTTTGGAGCAAGTTGAAAACTTGAAGTTCATAATTTGATTCAATTTGGTTTTCGGGTGTGATTCTTAGTTTTGATGCTATTTTACGCATTTCGAGAGTTTGAGCAGGTCCGTATTATGTTTATGCACTTGTTGGTGCAGTTGGACGAGGTCCCAGGGGGCTCGGGTGCGTTTCGGACCACCCGAAGCTAAGTTCAAAACTGTTGGTGTGTTGGTTCTAGTTTCCTTTTTCGCGAACATGGAAGAACCCTTGCGTTTGCGATGAAGGATTTGGGGACTGGGAGCTTTTTCTCTTTGCGTTCACGAATATAGGGCCGCGTTTCTTCCAACTTTCCAACCTTCAAACTTCGTCGAACGCATCCGAATTACACTTAAGCATTCCGGAATGACGCCAAACTTTACTGTAACGACCCAACCGGACGTTTTAAGATCTAGCACGTCATTCAGCGGTTTGAGGCCATGAGTAGCTTCACTTCAGGTATTATGATTTGCACATGTGGTCGGAATTGAATTTCGGGAAGTTCAGAGTTGATTCAGATGGAAATTCTCATTTCGGAAGCTTTAAGTTGGAAGAGTTGACTAAGGTTTGACTTTTGAATAGACGACCTTGGAATCTGGATTTGAAGGTTCAAATAGGTTCGTATAATGATTTTGGACTTGGGCGTATTCCCGGATCGGGTTTTGGATGACCCGGAAGCGTTACGACGCTTACGGTGAAAAGTTGGCATTTTGGAAGAATTTCATGAATTTGGGTTGAAGTGTATTTTAATGTTATCGATGTCCGTTTGGAATTCCAAGCCTGGAAAAAGCTCCGTATGGTGATTCTGGTCGTATAAGCGCATTCGTATGTGGATTTGGAGGTCCGTAGGTCATTTGGGGGTCGTTTGGAGAAAGTTGGAAGTTGAAGGTTTTCGGAAGTTTGACCGGGAGTGAAATTTTTGATATCGGGGTCGAATTCTAATTCCTGAAGTGGGAGTAGGTCTGTAATGTCAATTATGACTTGTGTGCAAAATTTGAGGTCAATCGGAATTGATTTGATAGGTTTCGACATCGAATGTAGAAGCTGGAATTTCTTATTTTCATTAGGCTTGAATTAGGGTGTGAGTTGTATTTTTAGCGTTGTTTGATGTGATTTGAGGCCTCGACTAAGTCTGTAAAATGTTTTGAGACTTGTTGGTATGTTCGGACGGGTCCTGAGGAGCTTAGATGAGTTTCAGGGTGGTTTCAGACCATTTTTAGGCCATTTTTAGCTGTTGGTTTTTGACTACAGCAGTGTGCTATGCGATCTTAGGGAATTGGCCGCGATCGCGATGAGTAAAATGGGAGAAATTGGCCAGTGGTTCGCAATTGTGGAAGACCTTTTGCGATCGCGTAGAGGAAACTTTCTACTGCACTGACCAGACTTTGGAAGCTTATATCTCGCAATCTATAAGGAATTGGGAGATGATCCAAAAAAAAAGTTGCAGCCCTTTGTCTCAAATTCTTAGAAAATTAAACTATTTGGCATTCGGGTTTTGTATAAAATGTTATGGTTGGTACACTACAGGCTGTCCGTGAAGATGTTTGGAAATCGCGAAGAAGAAATTTGTGTTGCACAAGTGATGTGTGGCTATAATTCATGGTTTAAAGCATTACCTTACATTTTATGTGCGTTAATGATAAAAATACACGTCGTATGTGCATAATGGAGTCTATTTCATGTGTAGGTGAATTGGAGATGGAAGCCGAGATAAATGGATGCATAAACGTCAAAAATACGCTCAAGAGTCAAAAAGGAGTGAACCGGGCTATAGCTGGGCGTTTGAGCTGTAAAGCCTGGTCATACCAGGCTATAGCTAGGCGTTTGGGCTATAAAGCCTGGTAGGACCAGGCGTTTGGGGGGCGTTAGAGCCCTAACACCAGGCCTGGCCAGGCTTTATCCGGGCGTTTTAGGCCATAAAGCCTGGTCCCTGGTCCGGTCCAATCCGAGTTTTGAAGGTTTTAAGTGTTTCCCGATTTGAATAGAAGTCTCCTACATGTTTAGAGTTTGTCCCAAACATATAAATAGACCCAAAAATACAACTTTGAAGGGAGGATGCCATTTTTGGAGAGAAGAT
>MDKI01196256.1:0-34926 GCA_005239505.1 Nicotiana paniculata | reverse complement strand
ATATATATATATATATATATATATATATATATATATATATATATATATATATATTATGTGTGTGTGTGTGTGCGCGCGCGCGCGCGTGTCCGGTTATCCAAAACCCAATCCGGACATACGTCCAGATCAAAAATCATCATACAAACCTGTTGGAACCTTCAAATCCCGATTCCGAGGTCGTTTACGCAAAAATCAAACCTTAGTCAATTCCTCCGACTTAAAGCTTCCGAAATTAGAATTTTCTTTCCAAATCAACTCCAAACTTCCTGAAATTCAACTCCGACCATGCGTACAAGTCATAATTCCTGAAGTGAACCTACCCGTGGTCTCAAACTGCCGAACGACGCACTAGAACTCAAAATGACCGCTTGGGTCGTTCATATTATGTAATGAATAATGCAACAGCTATAAGCAAAGATTAAATAGAGATTTTTTTTTTTGTGAAATGTAGAAGAATAAGACTTATTCGACTTTGAGATAAAAATAAAGTGGTAGTACGAATTTTTTAAATAAAATATGCTCAAACAAGATATTACAACGTGATATGTTTAGTATTTTTTAAATTGACCACGAAATAAAATACAAGAACTATGATCAAGGGGTTGGGTTGTTGGATATTAAAAAAAGAATATGATTTGGGTTAGGTCATTACAGATATAAAAAAGTACTAAGATCAAGGTGTTGAGTTTATATATATAAACAAAAACATGTTATCCAAAACGAAATATGAGAAACAGTTTCATGTCCAGCTTCTTAATTGACATCTATAATTATACGTATTTTTTATCTTGAGGGTTTAAATTTTAACGCAATTTGTATATAATCCAAATAACCCAAATAATAATTTGATATTTGTCTGTGCATCGCGGAGGTACTCATACTTGTTAAGATTAAAATATTTAAATCTGAATACACATCTGAATTTTAAGAATCTATATTAAAATATGAATACTGAATAATTACGACTGTTTGTTTTCTCTATATCTAAATGTGTAAATCTTTTTTTATTTAAAAAATTAATAAGTATAAATTCAAATATAGTACTAAGTAATTTAGTACTATAAATAAAATAATTAGGAAAATGCGTAAGTACCCCCTGACCTATACACGTATTTCCAACTACACACTTTACCTTTGCGAGAATCCTATTACCCCCTAAACTTTTTTTAAATAGAATAAATACCACCTTAAAACTTGACAACCGAACTCTTGGAAAGTGGTGAACTACACGCGCTGCCACATGTATATTTTATATTTTTTTATTCTTTCATCTTTTTATTATCCTTTATTTTATTTCTTATTATTCTCATTTTTTTTTATTTCATTCTCTTTCTTTTTGTTTTGATAACCGGCAGCATAAAATGGTGGTCGTCGGAATTTCAAGGATACCATTTTTTCAAGCAAAAGTTTTTTTTCGGCGACAGATTTTTATCCCGATCTGAGTGTGTTTTGCTTTATATATTTAATTTTTCTTAAAAGTGTAATTTATGCGTGGGAGGAAGAGCAAAAGAAAGAAAAACGAATATAGGCTGAGAAGATTTTTCCAATTAAAATTTCAATACCTCAATCTTTTCGGTGCGGGAAGGTTTTCTGATGATGAATTTTTTCCCCCCAAATGTGAGTGTATTTTGCTTTGCTTATGCATAGATAATTTGAGAGTTTAATTTGTGTGTGAACAAGATAGAAAGAGGGAAAAAACAAAATAATGGAAGAAAACGGTTAGACAAAGTCGCCGGTGAATGAATATCCACTAGAAATAGAGAATAAACGAAAAAGAAGTAAAAGAAAAAGGAAAAGGAAAAGGAAAAGGAAAAGGAAAAGGAAAAGGAAAAAAAAAGTAAGAAAAAATGGTAAAAAAGACAAAGAAAAATTAAAAAATTATTTTTTCTTGCTTCTCACTCTCCCAAGGAGCGCGAAAGACACACGCTCTGCCACGACAGTCTTAAGGGTGCAAATAATTCTACTTTAAAATAGTTTAGAGAGGTAATAAAAATCCCACAAAGGTAGAGTGTGTATTTGGGAATCCGGATATAGGTCAGGGGGTACTTATGCATTTTTCCAAAATACTTTTTAAAAATTATATGGTGGTTGGTGGTGATAATGGCTAACAGTGGTGGTTGCAAGTGCCAATTGGGTAGTAGCCGGTGGTGGTGTTAGTTGATAGTGATGATTATGGGTAGTAGATGGTGGAGGACAGAAGTAATTAACGGTGGTTTTTGATGATGGTGGTGACTGATAATAGTGACTGATATATAGTGGTGGTTGATAGAGGTGATTGGTCATTGTTTTGGTAATGGTGGTTGGTGGTGATGATTCTAAATGATGGCAAGTGGTAGTGACAACTGACATTCATACTTGTAACGTTGGTAATTTTGGCTGAGCATGATGGTAATGGATGGTGATAGTCTATAATGGTACGGGACAACAATAGCATTGACGATAGTGATTAGTGGTGAAGTATAAGAGTAATAGGTGAAATATCATGTTTACATAACTTAATCAGAATGAGCATAGGTAGAAATTATGGGTCCAAGAAACGTACCCAAAAGCATGGGAAATACGGGTAACTCTAGTGGTTTTTCTGGCGCGCCAACCGTCACAAGCCTCCCATTATTTTAAACAAATTAATCAATGGAAAAAGAGGGTAAATGCAGAGACAGTATCAATGATACCATCAAGTGAGCCCACTGTGACCTGCTCATACAACATGTACAAACCAAAATTAATAACCAAACTAGTTTGAAATTGAAGTATAGTTAGTTGACTGGTTGAGGTAAGGCCAGACAAAAGTATAATGTTCACCTGCATTTGGTCAGGGTCACTTTAGTTCCAAACGACTTTGTGAATTTCACAGCCATATGGCCGACAGCCGAGACCACCAAGACCAACAACACCAATGCGCATTCCAGGCTTATCACGTCCATATTATTTCAAAGGGCTATTTGTTGTAATTCAAGCACATAGTAAATGAGCGGCTTCCATTGGAAAATTCTCAGGCCAATGAACTATAAAATGTTCATCAGAAACCATGATATCGGAGTAACCTCCATACGTTATTGTTCCATCAGAGTAAGTACCCATTAGATGTTATTATTTGACGAGGACAGTAATCGCGAGATCGTTGCTACAGTTTTCACATTTGCGACATGATCCTACCAAGTATCCAACCCCTACTTTGTCTCCGACTTTAAACTTTTCCATCTTGCTACCGATTTCGTTTACCATACCAACAATCTCATGCCTAAAAACCAATTAAGATTGTCAAAAGTTTTGATCTCATTAATTCAAAAGTATTGATGTTTACCCATAAAATGGTATAGTTGAATTTATACGTGACTTCTAAACAAGTGAATTAATTTGATCCTAAAATAATTAATGAAATACACAATACTTAGTCTTGAAATGAAGATAAAATCACAAAAATCAGTAATTCGAGGGTAAAGCTTCCGGGAACAACAGCGATGAAACCAAGGAACAAAAAAGTAAAATTGTATAAAGCTTTCAGTCGATTATAGCATAAGTTTGCCAGAAAAGTCGTCCCTTTTACAATGATAACAGAGCTCATTGTATATAGTTGCACCTAGGGAACAAGGTCCTAGGATCATGCCCTTCTTTAATGTCAACTATGAGGGCCATTGAAGAAGGTGTAACGGTGAGCATAAATGACATATCCTCTGTAACGGGCAGGGTACTAAATACTGTGAAATATTCTCCATTAAATTCTACTGGGCGGAGGGTATTTATTGAATCTTTATGAGCGCTATTCTTTCTGGAGACAGACGGGAAAATTTCCTTCGGGTTTAGTTATGTCACGACCCGAAATCCCACCTTCAGGCCGTGATGGTGTCTAACGTTGAACCCGCTAGACAAGCCAACGTTTTGGTTAAATTTACCTGTTTACAATTGAAATAACAATAATAACTAGAACAAGTGTGATTAAAGAATGCAGAAGACTACTAAATTCAAGAACTTTAATGATGAATCTCATAAAAACTTTCTCAATTACACCCCAGAAACCGGTATCACAATCTCACGAACAGTCTAAGATTTTTCTAAATACAATGGTCTGAAATAAGTGAATACAACTATCTTGGAATTACATGATAAGCAAGAAAATGAGAAAAAGGATAAGAGGTGACGCCAAGGCCTGCGGACGCCTGCAGGACTACCTCAGTGTCGCCGTGGACTGAAGGCTACTCCCTGAATCACTGTCCACTGAGTCTGGCGCTATAATCGGCACAACATAAAGAAGTGCAGGTGTAGCATCAGTACAACCGATCCAAATTATTGAGTAAGTGTCGAGCCTAACCTCAGCGAAGTAGTGACGAGGCTAGGACACGACTACAAATAACACATGTGCAATTCAATAGTATACAGGAAATAATGACAGGAAATAATCAAGTAAATACAACAACGGGGGAAAACATGCTGGGGACAAAGGCAAAAACACTTATTGAGTAACAAAACATGACAACCGTCTAATAGCAAATAACAACAGAGAACAAACAAGTGCACGACATCACCATTCGTGCTTTACACTTGTTTTCACCAAAACAAGTGCACGACATCACCCTTCGTGCTTTTACCTCACAATATCATGGCATGGCATTACCCTTCGTGCTTTATCACTCATATCATGGCACGACATCACCCTTCGTGCTTTTAAAATTACAATATCGGCACGACATTAACCTTCGTGGTTTTAAATATAAAATCATGGCACGACATCACCCTTCGTGCTTTACACTTTCATCCTCACAATGAAATAAAGTAATACACGTCATCACCCTTCATTCTTTACACTCTTCCTCACCCAAACAATAACCAGAACAACAACTTGGCAAGGAAGAACCACAATACAAACCATGATTTACAGCATCCCGGCAAGGGAACAATAACAGAAATATCACGCTCCCAGAAAGGGACACAACTATAACCAATCTCACTGAACGTACAACATAACCAAATAATACTCAACCGAAAAACTAATCAACAGTGTTCACAACCAGGTATTTCCAACAATTTAGTAATCTCCAAAATGAAATCTACTTCATAATACAGTGGATATCGAAGAAAAACACATATACCATAAGATATGACTCAAGGTCATGCTTGACAACAAGGTATAGATACTCGTCACCTCACCTATACATTGAACATGATAATAAAATGTAGCACATATGACTCAACACCGATTCCCTCAAGTTGAGGTTAGGCCAAACACTTACCTCGGCTCCAAGAATGCAAATCAAGCCTCTACCACCGCTTTTCCTTTTTACCCGACACCAAAACAATTGTATCAATAAATAATCGACTCAATAATATCAATAAATGCTAAACAATTAAATTCCAATGCTTAAATATAGATTTCCCAACATTCTTCCAAAAATTCAAAAATTCGACCCCGGGCCCGCTTGGTCGAAACACGAGGCTCGGACCAAAATCCGATCACGCATTCCCCCACGAGCCCGAATATACAATTTGTTTTGAAATTCGACCCCAAAATGAGGCCAAATTCCCAAAAATCTAAAAAGCCATAACTTTACCCCAAATCCCCAATTTTCTACCATTAAAACCCTATAATTCTTGACAAAAGTTGATGAAAATCATTAAGATGTTGAAAGAAACTAGTTAGGGTTACTTACCTATGAATTGGGATGAAACTCTCTAGAGAAAATCGCCCTTGGTCTCCTGGTGAAGAAATGAAGAAGAAATCGGATGAACATCTAACTTAAACACTGCCCGACCCTCGCACCTGCGGTGCGCAGGTGCGGAAAATCCATCGCACCTGCAGAAATGGGCTAAGCCACTAAGGGTCGCACCTGCGGAATAGCTTCTACGAAGAATGTGTCGCACCTGCGGAATTGGACTGGTTGGGGCTAGACTGCACCTGCGGCCCAAGGCTCGCAGGTGCGGGCGCACCAGAACTGGTGCACCAGCAGTGATTTTTCAACTCTAAACACCCCGGAACCCACCCGAAACTTACCCGAGCCCTCGGGGCTCCAAACCGATTATGCACACAACCTCAAAAACATCCTACGGACTTATTCAAGTAATCAAAACACCTAAATAACATCATAAACATCAAATTAAACCTCAAAATCAATGAAATTCCTTTAAACTTCCAAAACTTCTAAATTTTCCATTTTCGATCCGAATCACGTCAAACTAAGTCCGTTTTCCACCAAATTTCACATATAAGACATATTGAACTTGTTCTGGGCTTCGGAACCATAATAAGGGCCCGATATCACAGGTTTCAAATCAAATCTCATTTTCAAAAACCTTTATATTTTTCAGAAAATAATTTCCTTCAAAAATTCATTTCTCGGACTTGGCACCTCGGAATTTGATTCCGGGCATACGCCCAAGTCCCATATTTTCCTACGGACCCTCCGGGACCGTCAAATCACGGGTCCGGGTCCGTTTACCAAGAATGTTGACCAAAGTCAACTTTACTCAAACAATTAATACAAAATCATCATTTTATCAATTTTCCACTTAACGGCTTCCCGGCTACACACCCGGGCTGCGCATGCAAATCGAGGTGAGATATAAGGAGGTTTTCACGGCCTTGGAACATAGATTTAGCTAAAATACACGGGATGACCTTTTGGGTCATCACAATCTCCACCTCTAAAACAACCGTTCGTCCTCAAACGGACGTAGAAAGGTACCTAAATCGGGGAAAAGATGGAGATATCGTCTCCGCATATCGGACTCGGACTCCCAGGTGGGTGCCTCAATAGGCTGACCTCTCCACTGAACACGAACCGAAGGATAACTCTTCGATCTCAACTGACGAACTTGCCGAGCTAATATGGCTACCGGCTCCTCCTCATAAGTCAAATCCTTGTCCAACTGGATACCGCTGAAATCAAGTACATGAGGGGATCGACAATATACCTCCGAATCATAGGTACATGTAACATCGGGTGTACAACAGTTAGACTAGGTGGAAAAGCAAGTCTGTAGGCCACCTTGTCCAGAATCTCAAATGGACCAGTGAACCTAGGGCTCAGCATGCCCTTCTTTCTGAACCTCATCACGCCCTTCATGGGCGACACTCGAAGAAATACCCGGCCTCCAATCATAAATGCCAAATCACGAACTCTACGGTCCGCATAACTCTTCTGCCTGGAATGATCTGTACGAAGTCTATCCTAAATAATCTTCACTTTATCCAAGGAATCCTGGACTAACTCTGAACCCAACAATGTGGCCTCTCCCGGCTCGAACCACCCAACTGGCGGCCGACATCGCCTACCATACAACGCCTCATATGGAGCTATCTGAATGCTCGACTGATAGTTGTTCTTGTAGGTAAATTTAGCTAACGGAAAGAACTGTTCCCATGAACCTCCGAAATCAATGACACATGCTTGCAACATATCCTCCAAAATCTCAATAGTACGCTCGGACTGTCCGTTCGTCTGAGGATGAAATGTTGTGCTCAAGTCAACTCGTGTGCCCAACTCATGCTGAAATACTCTCCAGAAATGGGAGGTAAACTGAGTACCTCGATCAGAAATAATGGACACAGGAACACCATGCAGGCGAACAATCTCCCTAATGTAGATCTTTGTCGACTTCTCTGAAGAATACGAAACTGATACAGGAATGAAGTGTGCTGACTTGGTCAACCTATCCACAATGACCCACACTGCATCAAACATCCTCTGAGTCCGTGGGAGTCCAACTACGAATTCCATGTTGATACGCTCCCACTTCCACTCGGGAAGCTCAATCTGCTGCATCAAACCATCGGGTCTCTGGTGCTCGTAGTTAACCTGTTTACAATTCAAATAACAATAATTACTAGAACAAGTGTGATTAAAGAATGCGGAAGACTACCAAATTCAAGAACTTTAACGATGAATCTCATAAAAACTTTCTCAATTACACCCTAGAAACTGGTATCACAATCTCACGAACAGTCTAAGATTTTTCTAAATACAATGGTCTGGAATAAGTGAATACAATTGTCTTGGAATTATATGATAAGACAGGAAATGAGAAAACGGATAAGAGGTGACGCCAAGGCCTACAGACGCATGCAGAACTACCTCAGTGTCGTCGTGGACTGAAGGCCACTCCCTGAATCACTGTCCATTGGGTCCGGCGCTATAATCTGCAGAACATAAAGAAGTGCAGGTGTAGCATCAGTACAACTTACCCAATGTACTGAGTAAGTGCCGAGCCTAAAATCGGCGAAGTAGTGATGAGTCTAGGACACGATTACAAATAACACCTGTGCAATTCAATAGTATACAGGAAATAATGACAGGAAATAATCAAGTAAATACAACAACGGGGGCAAACATGCTGGGGACAAAGGCCAAAACACTTATTGAGTAACAGAACATGACAATCGTCTAATAGCAAATAACAACAGAGAACAAACAAGTGCACAACATCACCCTTCATGCTTTACTCTCGTTCTCACCAAAACAAGTGCACGACATCACCCTTCGTGCTTTTACCTCACAATATCATGTCACGGCTTTACCCTTCGTGCATTATCACTCATATCATGGCACGACATCACCCTTCGTTCTTTAAAAATCACAATATCAGCACAACTTTAACCTTTGTGGTTTTAAATATAAAATCATGGCACGACCCCTTCGTGTTTTACACTCTCATCCTCACAATGCAATAAAGGAATACACGGCATCACCCTTCGTGCTTTACACTCTTCCTCACCCAAACAATAACTAGAACAACAATTTGGAAAGGAAGTACCACAATACAAACCATAATTTACAACATCACGGCAAGGGAACAATAACAGAAATGTCACCGTCCCGGCAAGGGACATAGCTATAACCAATCTCACTGACCGTACAACATTACCAAATAATCCTCAACCGAACAACTAATAAATAGTGTTCACAACCAAGTATTTCCAACAATTTAGTAATCTCCAAAATGAAATCTACTTCATAATACAGTGGATATCGAAGAAAAACACATATAACATAAGATATGACTCAAGGGCATGCTTGACAACAAGGTATAGATACACGTCACCTCACCTATACATTGAACATGATAATAACACGTAGCACATATGACTCAACACCTATTCCCTCAAGCTGAGGTTAGGACAAACATTTACCTCGGCTCCAAGAATGCAAATCAAGCCTTTACCACCGCTTTTCCTTTTGAACCTGACTCCAAAACAATCGTATCTATAAACAATCGGCTCAATAATATAATTAAATACTAAACAATTCAATTCCAATGCTTCAATATAGATTTTCCAACATTCTTCCAAAAATTCCAAAATTCGATCCCAGGCCCACTTGGTCGAAACACGAGGTTCGGACCAAAACCCGATCACCCATTCTTCCACGAGCCCGAATATAAAATTTGTTTTGAAATCCGACCCCAAAATGAGGTCAAATTCCCAAAAATCCAAAAAGCCCTAACTCTACCCAAATCCCCAATTTTCTACCATTAAAACCCTAGAATTCTTGATAAAAGTTGATGAAAATCATTAGGAAGTTGAAAGAAACTAGTTAGGGTTACTTACCTATGATTTGGGAAGAAACTCTCTAGAGAAAATCGCCCTTGGTCTCCTATTTTGGTGAAGAAATGAAGAAAACATCGGATGAACATCTAACTTAAACACTGCCCGACCCTCGCATCGGTGGTGCCTTGTCGCACCTGCGCTTTCGCAGGTGCGGAAAATCCATTGCACCTGCGGAAATGGGCTAAGCCACTGAGGACCGCACCTGCAGAACCGCTTCTGCGAAGAATGTGTCGCACCTGCGGAATTGGGTTGGTTGGGGCTGGACCGCACCTGCGGCTGCTTATACGCACCTGCGGTCTCACACCTGCGGTCTCGCACCTGCGGCCCAAAACTCGCAGATGCCGGCACACCAAAACTGGTGCACCAACAGTGATTTTTCAACTCTAAACACCCCGGAACCCACCCAAAACTTACCCGAGCCCTCGGGGCTCCAAACCGATTATGCATATCACCTCAAAAAAATCCTACTGACTTATTCAAGTAATCAAAACACCTAAATAACATCATAAACATCGAATTAAACCTCAAAATCAATGAAATTCCTTTAAACTTCCAAAACTTCTAAATTTTCCATTTTCGATGAGAATCAGATCAAACTAAGTCTGTTTCCCACCATAATACGGGCTCGGTATCACAGGTTTCACATAAAATCTCATTTTCAAAAACTTTAATATTTTTCAAAAAATAATTTCCTTCAAAAATTCATTTCTCGGACTTGGCACTTCGGAATTCGATTCCGAGCATACGCCCAAGTCCCATATTTTCCTACGGACCCTCGGGGATCGTCAAATCACGGGTTCGGGTCCAGGTCCGGGTCCGTTTACCAAGAATATTGACCAAATTAAACTTTACTCAAACAATTAATACAAAATCATCATTTTATCAATTTCCACTTAACGGCTTCCCGGCTACACGCCCGGGCTAGGCACGTAAATCGAGGTGAGATATAAGGAGGTTTTCACGGACTCGGAAAACATATTTAGCTAAAATACACGGGATTACCTTTTGGGTCATCACAAGTTATCCCCCACCTTAGATTTCACGTGTCCCTCTTTTGGACGGCCACGTAGCATAGTATATTTTACCCTATACATATAATCCTCCTGTTCTCCGATGACATTACTTTGTGTTACCGGGAAGTTGGTATAATCACTCATTTTTGCAGGAATTACTATGATTCCGCATTTAAAGTCCCGAACACGCGTCATCCTATGATTCATCATAATTTTTGCCGGTTATCGAGGTAATCTTGGTCACGAATTTAGTCGCCTAAACCTTTACTTAAACGCATCAACATCTTTTGTTCATACTCTAAAACTCTCCAAGCTCTCTAAAACTCTCTTTATTCAACTCGCAACATGTTCTTCAACCTTTCTTCAACTCTCTTCAAACGTAAAAGCTTTTTCTTCTTCCATATAATAACTTCATCAAAGAATACTACTCCCTCCATTTCAAATTAGATGAGGTAGTTTGAATCAGCCCAGAGTTTAAGAAAAAAATAAAACTTTTGGAACTTGTGGTCTTAAAGTCTTAAGGGTAAAAGCTTTGTGGGGCCATGATATTTTTGTAGTTATAAAAGCTTTTCATTAAGGGTAAAATGGGAAAAATGAAGAATTTAAAGTTGAATTATTTCCAAATTTAAAAATGTGTCATTTATTTTGGAACAGACTGAAAAGGAAAGTACCTCATTTAATTTGTAACGAAGGGAGTAGTTCTTTAAAGAACAAGAATAACGCTGAGGGCTTTGCTCCTCCAGCAGTGGGCACCATCATCCCTAGAAGTCTTGTTACAACAAAAGACTTCGAAGATAAATTTGCTTATGCTAGCTCTCGTACATGGGCCTTTAGTAGGTATATTTTTTCCATCCGTCTTTCTAGTATTCCTGTTGTGACGGAAGACTGTCGTTGCCAAGACCTAGCCATTTTTACTCTCGACCTGATGGAGCGGGTAACCTTACCCAAGAAGGGTTTTACATACTTCTACACGTATCCCTTCACTTTGGGGACATTTTCTATGAATGGGGAGCTTGAATCTGTTATTGAAGAGTTTTGCCTCGTCAATCAAGTGTGTTTGGAACAGGTGAATCCATCCGTATAAAGAAAGAGTGCTTGCCTTCAGCGCCTGTGCCAGGAAACAAGAGAGGAGCTAACTTTAGCTCATGCGATGAACCTTTATTCCCCCAAGATCTTCTGTGGGGGAATGATCAACTTCAGTAGGCGGGGATAAAATGCACTGTTATCTAGCATGGATGATGATAACGACTGCGGGTGGATGGAACAATTTGTTTCAGTTGCCACTAGTGACATCATCCCGGCCTCGACAATTATGCAACCGCACTCGTGAGTATATAGTATGTTTATTTCCTTGTTAAATATCATTTCCTCGTAATTATTAACTCTTCTCCTATTTCCTTCCTCAGCGGCTCGGTGGGTTACCCCTAGGGTTGAGGGCTTGAACCAATGGGTTCAGAAGATTTTGGACGTTACCACGCCCGAAAGTCGCCCGTGGAAGAGCTGGCCCTGAATACGGGTGGAAGGCCAAAACTCATGGTAATTTAACTTGTTATGTCCCTACCTTTTCTTATGACAAAATTATCTGAATCCTTCCTTCTATTGAATTTAGGTCTACCCCAAGGCTCAGTTGTTATCCCCAATGAGGACATTTTGGTTGATCCTGCTGATGCAGCGAGGGTGCTGCAAAAAGATTTTTCACAGACAAGCATCTCGAGGTCTGCCTGTGGTGAAAGTGCTTCTTCTCGGAGCACCTGGTCAGAGAAAAATAACCAAAAAGAAGGTGTTCCTCTGTTGCCGGAGGGAAAAATAAGAGGGCAAAAAATGATGCTCATGAGTCATCTCCGGAAGTCGTGGTGACGAGCCCCCTACCCGGGTTGGCTATTTATACCGTGATGATTGACGATGACGGAGAAGCTAGCGAGGAAGGAGATTCTCTACATAAAAGACGACAACCTTCCTCAACTCAACAGACGCTCAATCCGTTGAGTTAGTTACACCATCCTAGGACGATGTCTCGGCGCTCTGGGGGAGTATGAAATAGTGGAAAATGCCAACTCCCGCTTCCGTGTCCCAGTCACTACGTCATATTTTGGGGCTGAGTATCGGGTCCCTTCCATCCTCAGTTGATGAGCAACCAACAACTAGCATTGCATTTGTCGTAGCTGCTTCTCACCCTTCAACTCCATCAGCTTCATCTCCATCTTTACCAACACCAGAAACTGCTACATCATTTCCACCTTCATCAACTCTTCCTACAGCAACTGTTACATCATCTCCACCGGTTGCATCTACCCGATAAGAGGGTGTCCTTCTCCCCCAGTCCCCAGTTCATAGGGATTTGGAGCAAAATTATGCTCCTCTCTCAGAAGATCCGCAAAAGAGGAGGAGTGTTACTCTCTCAGTCTCCACCAGATGCAATATGCTATCTTGGCTGGTGGAACTTGCTAACTATATGAAGCCTTTGGCTTCAGAAAAAGATTTGGAAAAGATACAGGCTCTCTTGGAAGAGTGCTCATTGAAAAATGTCATGCACAACGCTGCAGTTGTACATTCTTTATTTTCTTTTTTATTTACTTTGTTTTTGCCTGAAAATATCCTCAGTTTTCATTTCTTGCTTTGTAGGCCAACTTTCTTTCTTCCGAGGGCCTCCGAAGGTTGATTCGGGAAAAGGAATAACTTACCTCCGCATGGGATCAACTTTTTGCCGAGCGGGAGAAAACTGTCGCTCGCCTCTCTGAATTGTAAATCAAAGTTGTTGAGGTCGTTGTATTGGAGACTCGTTTGCAGCAAAGCGAGCAAGAAGTTGTAACCATTAGCTAAGATATTGGCCCGTTGAGGGTTAAATTTGACGAAGCCAAGGCCAAATTGGGCTGAAGTCCATAATGTCGTTCTTGCTGCAACCGACCACGAGGCTGCCTCCGCTGAAAGATTGACCAACTTAGAGGCAGACTTGAACTCCAAAAATGAAGAGCTTGCTGCTGCGGGGGTGAAACATGCCCAGTTGGAGGAGAAGTATAGAAAAACTATCGAGCATAATAGGCTCTTTAGCTCAACTTTCTGTGACTTTAATGTTAGCATCATATCCATTATATTCACCAGGGAAAGCCTTTCTGCCAAGGTAACCCAACTCAAAGATGAACTTAAATGCCGAGCGGCTTCCCTCGTTATTGAGAAAACTTATGTTATGTACAGATGAGGAGAAAAATCTAGGAAGAGGCCAAAGTCGGTATCATTGACTTTGATGACGAAATTGCTAAGGCCTGTGAGCTTGAGTTAGCTACTAAAAGTGGTCTCCCAGCAGAGCTTGATACTTACAGTTCTTCCGGCTCCGGTTAAGAAACTTTGGGAACTGAAGAGGAAACGGAAGGTGAAGATGTTGAAGGCCAAACTGATGGGGGGAAAAATGTTGATCCATCAGCGGATCTACTCACTTCCCCTAGGGGCGCATATACTTCTCTTTCTCCGGGTTTCGTAGATGCAGCAGTTTAGCTTTTCTTTTCTTTTTCCAACTTTTTTATCTGTGCCATTTTGGCATGTTATTGTAAATAAGAACATCTTTTCGCTCAAGTGTTTTTTGAGTTTTCTTTCGTTTGAACATTTACGCAAATTCAAATCTTTACATTTTCTTCTCTTGCTTAAGAATTTTGCGCAAGTTTTACTGTTTGTGTCTTATTATGCGAAGCCTTGGGTGTATTTTTTCACCGAAAGAATTTTGTCTCTGGGCATAAGTTCTATCGTAATCAACCTTTAACATGAGGTTTTTTATAAGTTTCACGATCCAAAATCCATTAAAGGTCGTGATGGCGCCAGACACCACTGTCAGGCAAGCCAACACTAAATAGTTAATTAAATTCTCATTTTAATATTTTTGAAATAATTTATTTTCCTTGTGTTTAGCAATAAATAATGAACTTCACCGAGAAAATAATAATGTCTTTAACCAGTTTTCAATACTAACTAATCCCATGTACATCCCAGAACCCGGTGCCACAAGTGCCTGAGCAATTTCTAGGAAGTAAAAACTAATATAATAACTGTCAATAATACAATTGGACAGTAGAGAGAATACAATAGAATACTCTAAAGGAGACTCTGCTAGTTGCGGGTCGTCTCGAGAGGTGCAGCTCACCTAAGTCTCCGTATCAACAATGTTGTTGCGCCAACTAGGCCACTAGACATATATGTGTCTGTGCAACAAAATGCACAACAAGTGTAGTATGAGTACAAAAACAACGTGTACCCAGTAAGTATCCCGTCTAACCTCGAAGAAGTAGTGACGGGAGGTCGACTTCGATACTTACTAGTGGTCCAAATATTGAAATACCAAAATGTGTAAAAGTATGGATTTTAAAAGGTAATTTCAAACTCAATAAACATGAAGCAGGTAAACAATTCTTTTGATAATAAGAGATTTTAAAAAATTCATAGTTCATCATTTAACAATTTATCTTAGGTCAAGGAAGAAATATCAATATTCCTAAATTTACAAGGCAAGCAATACAAGCATGCGCAATTATGTCGAGGTCGTACGGCCCAGATCCAACAATATTTAAAATGTGCACTGCCAGAGGGTCGAATGGCGCGAACCATAGATGCATCTATTACCCCGCTCGTGAATCATACATGCGACGCGGTCAAATGTAAATGCACACATTCAAACAGTCAATCAAGAATTCACCAGGGAACATTTATCCAAGGAAAAGTCAATCCTCTTTTCACGATTAAGAAAATAAAGTTTAACTTATTTAGAAATTCATATACCAATTTTATATGATTTAAACAATTTAAATTGTCAAGTATAGCATGCTTTTGGGTCCTAACCTACCCAGACTTAAGCAAAATAGAAGCTACGCACGGACTCTCGTCACCTTGTGCGTACGTAGCCCCCCACAAATAGTAGCACATAATTAATTATTTCACATATGGAGACAATTCCCTTACAAGGTTAGAAAGGAGACTTACCTCGCTCCGAAGTTCCATAACCGGCTTCCAAGCTCTTCCGACAACTCAAATCGATGAACAACGCTCCAAAACTAGTCAATAATTATGCAAACCCATAAATATATACTCAATTACTCATAACAATTCAATTTATAACAATTTCTAACCCCAATCGAAAGGTCGATAAAATGACCCTCGGGCCCATGTGCCCGGATTCTGAATTTTTTTGAAGATAATGTCACCTATAACTTTACAAACCTAAATATATAATTACTCTCAATTTCATGTCCAAATCGTGGTCAAAATCCAAGAATACCAAATTCCTAGGTTTTCCTCAAAATCCCAAATTTCTACCAATTTTCATGCTTGAATCCACAATAAAACTATGTATTTAACTTACAAGAGGTGGGATTAACTTACCTCATGTTTAATGATGAAATCCCCCTCTTGAAAGGCTCCAAAATTGCCCAACCAAAGTGAAAATGTGAGGAAAATGAGCCCAAACTCGTTTTTTTTAATAAAACACACTACCAGCCCGACCACTTGCACCTGCGATCACTTGACCGTTTCTACGGTTCCGCAGGAGCGGACAATATGTCGTTTCTGCGGTTCAGGGCTCCCAGCCCATTCTCCGCTTTTGCGCCTTCTCTTCCGCAGGTGCGGTCTCGCTTCTACGGCAAGATGGCCGCATCTGCAGTCCCTACACTCCCAAGCCCAAATCACATCTGCGACCCTCATGGCCTCTTCTGCGGCTCCGCACCTGCGGCCAAAACCTCGCAGGTGCGGTTACACCAGATGACAGCAGCCCTCAGCCTTTCTTCCAAGTCCAACTCGATCTGTTAACCACCCAGAATCCACCCGGGGCCCCCCGTGACCTCGTCCCATCACACCAACCAGTTCGAAAACATAATACGGACCTGCTCGAGGCCTCAAATCACATCAAACAATTCTAATACCACAAATCGCACTCCAATTCAACCTTTATAAAATTTAGAACTTTAAACTTCCTCATTCGATGCTGAAACCTATCAAATCATGCCCGATTGACCTCAAATTTTTCACACAAGTCACATTTGACATTACGGACCTACTCCAACATCCAGAATCAGAATCCGACCCCGATATCAAAAGCCCACTTCCGGTCCAACCTCTCAAAAACCTTCAAATTTCTAATTTTCGTCAAACGACTCCAAAATGACCTACGGACCTCCGATCCACTTCTGGACGCGCTCCCAATACCATAATCACCATACGGAGCTAATCCTAGACTCATAATCCAAAACGGACATTGATAACATTGAAATTCACTTTAACCCAAATTTATGAAATTATTTCAAAAATGCTAACTTCAACAATAGGCGCCGCAACGCTCCTGAGTCATCCAAAACCCGATCCGAACATACGCCCAAGTCCAAAATCATCATACGAACCTGCTGGAACCTTCAAATCCCAATTCCGAGGTTGTTTACTCAAAAATCACACTTAAGTCAATTCTTCGAACTTAAAGATTCCGAAATGAGAATTTTCTTTCCAAATCAACTCTAAAACTCTCGGGATTCAATTTCCATCGTGATTACAAGTCATAATACCTCAAATGAAGCTGCTCATGGCCTCAAACCGCCGAAGAACACGCTAGAGCTCAAAACGGCCGGTCGGGTCGTTACATTCTCTCCCACTTAAACACATGTTCGTCCTCGAACGTGCTACGAACTGTGCTAGATTTGTCTAAAATTGTTGTTTAACACCTCGTGCACCTACCTGTTCTGCCACAACTCAGTTGAACATATTAGCTCGATCAAATCTGGAGATACCATCTTTCATCAAGGCAAATAAGCCTTAGAGCTCTGTTTAAACATCCGGAATTCTCTGTCAAGCCTGCTTCCAACATACGAACATCGTATCAATCAATACATAATGCACCGATACATGAATGCATAACTTTGCTGAATTCACACTATACACTGCATAACGCACATGACCATAACAACATCCTCTAATAACAATAGTTGAAATTCAACTAAACTGATACTCCCAATGCACCTCATGACATATATAAATCCTGTTCTAACCCATTGCAATACCTCCACGACGGAGGAGATGTATAGAAATTCATAACCAACTTCCGAGTCAATAAATCATTGAGTCTATATGTAAAGACCCGACCGGTTATTTTGAGAATTTAAACTTTGTTCGGTGGTGTAAAGTCATGAACAACTTCACATTGTGTATATTGACCGGTGTGCATGGTTGGATTCAGTTACCGGATAATCCGGAGTCGAATTGGGGGGGCAAATTTCAATTTTTGGAAGCTTAAGTGATGGAAGTTGACCGGAGGTTTCACTTTTGAGTAAACGGCCTCATAATGAGTTTTGGTTAATGTCAAAATCTTTGTATGGTGATTTTGTACTTAGGTGCGCGTCCGGAATTGGGTTTGGAGGTCCGTAGAGTAATTTGAGGTAATTTGGCGAAAGTTAGAATTTCGGCAATTTCAGGAGATAGGTGAAATTTTGATATCGGGCTCGGAATGGAAATCCAAGAGTGGTTGTAGGTCCATTATGTCATTTATGACTTGTCTATAAAATTTCATGTTAGATATTTGAGGATTTTAAAATTCATAAGTTCGATTTATGGTTTGAATTGTCGTTTCGGCATTGTTTTATGTGATTTTAGATCTCGAGCGAGTCTGGGTTAGGTTATATGACTTGTTCGTGTGTTTGGATGGGGTCCTGAGGGTCTTGGGTGTGATTCGAATAGGCTTCGGGTCAATTTTCTCCTATTTTTCACTGTTGTTATCTGTCAGCTGATTTCCTTCTTCGTTTTCGCATCATAGCCCTCGCGTTCGCAAAGGGTCTTTTCTGGGCAGCCCAATTTCTCTTCTTCGTGTTTGCATACCCCTCCCGCGTTCGCATACCCCTCCCGCGTTGGCATAAACCCTACTCTCTTGTTCTTCGCCTTCGCACTCATCATGTCGCATTCGCGAAGGGTTTATTTTCTGGGCAGCCTTAACTCCTTCTACGCGTTCGCATCTTGCCTACGCGTTCGCGTAGGTCCATGTTCTTCCTCTCCGCATTCGCGAACACATTGTCGCGTTCGCGATGGGCAACTTCCCTTCTTCGCGAACGCCTCCCTTTCTCCACGTTCGCGATGGAGAAATGACTGGACAGAATATAAGTTTTCAAAATCGAGGGTTTCACAATTTTTATAGTATTTTAACCCCTAGAGCTCGGTTCTTGGTGATTCTTTGAGGTTTTTTCACACAAATAGAATTGGTAAGTGTTCTTCAACTAGAATTAAATATATTCCATGAATTAAGAATGAAGCTATCCGGGACAGAGTGGGTGTAGCCTCCGTGGAGGAAAAGATGCGGGAGTCACGGCTAAGATGGTTCGGACATGTTAGGAGAAGAAGCATTGATGCCCCTGTCAGGAGGTGTGAGAGGTTGGCCATGGAGAGTTTGAGAAGGGGTCGAGGTAGGCCTAAGAAGTACTGGGGAGATGTGATAAGGCAGGACATGGCGCTGCTTCAGCTAACGTAGGACACGACACTTGATAGGAGGGTGTGGAAGTTGAGGATTAAGGTAGAGGGTTAGTAGATAGTTTATAGTGCTCAATGATAGGCTTAGTAGCATGCATTTCCCTTCATATTCTTTGATATTTATTATGGTATGTGTTTTTGTTCGCCTCAGATATTTTATTCTGTGCTGCTATTATTAAATACATTTATTTTTTTTTATTTTTTTATTTCCTTGCTTGCTTCCTTCTCCTTCTTCTTACCCTTTCTGAGCCGAGGGTCTATTGGAAACAATATCTCTACCTGCATTAGGTAGGTGTAAGGTCTGCGTACAGACTACCCTCCCCAGACCCCACATGTTGGGATCAAACTGGGTTTGTTGTTGTTGTTGTTCTTTCTAGTCCTTGTTTTTACATTTAATTTGTGTTTTGAGTTGGGAAAATTGTGGGTTTTGGAAGAAAATTTCTAAGTTGAAAATTCATGATTTGAGGGACCAAATAATATCGGAATTTGGTAAATTTTGTATGGTTGAACTCGTATTGAAATGGGTAACCGGATTTTGTAAAATTTCTGGGGTTTCGAGGTGCGGGCTCGGGGGTCGACTTTTGGGTCGATTTTTATATTTTTGTATAGACTGAAACTTTATCATTCGGAATAGTTCCCTATACGTTTTATGTGTATTTTAAAGTTGTTTTAGTTGATTTTGAGTCGTCCGGAGGTCTTTTTGCCCGATAAGTTCATTTTAGAGTACCGGGTTGTCGTCTTTGAGGTATGTATCTTGCCAAACCTTGTGTGGGAGAACTACCGCTTAGGATTGAGTCTTCTATGTTGATTTTAGCCCGTGTACGCGAGGTGAAGAGTGCGTAATCGGACTTATTTGCAAATAGGGTGATGGCGTGCCATACTATTGAGAGTAAAAGCACGAAGGTTGATGCCGTGCCATATTATTGAAATTAAAAGCACGAAGGGTGATGTCGTGCCATATTATTGAGAGTAAAAGCACGAAGGGTGATGCCGTGCGTGATATTGTGATTGAGTGCGAATGCACGAAGGGTGATGTCGTGTCATATTATTGTGAATTCATGGCACGAAGGGTGTTTCCTTGCAGGTGAGGACGAGGGACATGCATTATGATGTGATATATCTTTCCCCGTGTATACATTGTGCCTTTTCATCGAGCTGCTATTGTTGTACTTACATATTTGGTGTGACTTATTGTTATTGTCATGTACTTGACTTTTATCTCAATGGTTGTTGCAATGTCCATGTCTTTTACTTGCTTAATTTGCTTAACTTACGTGTTGTATCTGTTGATTCCTATGGGAAGGACGAGAGTAAAAGCACGAAGGGTGATGCCGTGCACTTGTTCTATCGGAAATTAAGTTCGAAATACATTTATTAGGAAAGTATATTTTAAAAATGCTTATCTTGAAGAAATTACATCTAAAGACTTTCCTTTTGTAAAATATATATACGTATTCAGAGGAGGTACCTTTCAAAAGAAGTTTCCTATTTTGAAACGAATATATTTAAGGTCTTTAATATAAACTGGTGGGTGAAAGGTTGTATTCGAAGGTTTGATTAAATTATTGGAGTTGTTGGCTAAGGTCAGAGGTGGAGATTATCGCAGTGCTGAGTTATTACTTATTCTTACTGTATTGTGGGTTTCGGTTTTTGGCTGTGTTCCCGTCAATTTTTCTGTGTAATATTATGATATTCCGTCGATGTATTATTGTTTTCCTCCCGCATTGCATTGTTATGTAGTTAATTATATTGTGTAATCTTTGTACAAATGTCATTTTCTATATTTATTCTTGTTCATTTTATTAGACCAGTGGGTGTCTTGGCTAGTCCTCGTCACTACTTCATTGAGGTTAGCCTTTATACTTACTAGGCACCTTTGTGGTGTGCTCATACTACACTTGTGCATATTTTTGTGCAGATTCCAGGTTTTGCATAGACGGTCGATCGATAGTTAGCAGCGCGGTTTCTGTTATAGAGACTCAAGGTAAAATCTCTCCAGCATTCGCGGGTTTCAGAGTCACCGTCTTATTTTTCTTACACACTGTTGTACTTGTTCCAGAACAGTGGTATTTGGGAATTCTAGTGTAAATTATGTAAAGCTTATGACTTGTACTTATCGAGTTTTGGGAAGATATGTAAGGTGTAGAGACTTATTTCAAAATGATTTTTGTATTATGATTAATGTTTAATAATGACAGGCTTACCTAGTCCTTAAGACTAGGTGTCGTCACGATAACCAACAGAGGGGAAATCTGGTCGTGAAAAGTTGGTATCAGAGCTTTAGGTTCATAGAGTGCTACGAGTCATAGGTGAGTTTGGTAGAGTCTTGCGGATCAGTACGGAGATGTCTGTACTTATCTTCGAGAGGCTACAGGACTATTAGGACAATTTCACTTACTGGCGGCTCCTCAACGTAGGGGAAATCTGGTCGTGAAAAGTTGGTATCAGAGCTTTAGGTTCATAGAGTGCTACGAGTCATAGGTGAGTTTGGTAGAGTCTTGCGGATCGGTACAGAGATGTCTGTACTTATATTCGAGAGGCTACGGGACTATTAGGACAATTTCACTTCCTTCATTCCTATCATTTGAGTTCATTGATCTTGAAGTTTGAAATTACCATTCCATTCTCTCACTGATGGTGCGAGGACACGAGATGCGGCTCCTGATAATATTACCCCGAGATGGATGCCGCTAGGGGAAGAGGCAGAGATCGACGAGGAGCACGTGCCGCAGTTAAGATTCCTGCCAAAGCAGCCGTTGAGGAGCCGCCAGTAATTCCAGTTGGGGGACAGGTACTGGAGGTGCCTGTTGGTACCCCGGACGTCAGGAGATCTGGGCGCAGGTTTTGAGTATAATTGGTACATTGACTCAAACGGGTTTGATTCTAGTGCACCAGCTACTTCACAAATCAGTGGAGGAGTTCAGACTCCCGCTGTCTACACTCTAGATAAGCGAGATCATGTTGGTCAGGTTCCAGGTGTCATGGCAGCACAACATGTGGTTTCAGTTCAGCCGTGGTTAGGGCATCAGCATCAGAGGAAGAATAACTTAAACTTGAGATGTACAGGGAGTACCACCTCCTATCTTCCAATGGATGGGTGACAAATGATGCCCAGGATTTGTTGTAGAAGTGTCATTGCATTCTTCGTACTATGGGTATTATGGAGATGAGCGAGGTTGTTTTTGTCACATCTAAGCTCAGAGGAGCGGTTTTCAGCGGTGGCGGGCATATGAGTTGGGGTAGCCCGGCCGAGTCAGCTTCACTTGCATGGATTCAGGTTTCAGAGATGTTTGGAGGGAGTTTGCACTCCAGTCCCTTCAAGATAAATGACGCGCAGAGTTTGAGCATTTGCATAAGGGAACTATGTCAGTATTAGAGTACGCCGTCAGATTCAAGGAGTTGGCCAGTTATGTACCTCACTTGGTTGCTTCAGTTAGGGGGCGAGTATGTAGATTCATTGAGGGAATCAGGCATGATATTCGATTTAGCAGGACTCAAGAGTTATAGTCGAATGCCTCGTTTTAGCAGGTAGTAGGGATCGCTCGCCGGTTAGAGAGCATGTGGGGCCGGGAGAGAGAGGACAGACGAGATCAGGAGAGAGAGTTCAGGGAGTCAAGGAGGCCTCATAGATCGGAGAAATACACTAGTCCTTAATATGGAAGTAGGGTACCGCACAGTAGAGGTTTTTTGGGTCAGCCAGTTCAGTTTGCATTACCAGCTATGCATGGGGTTTTAGGTACTCATGGGTCTCAGAGTACTAATATTGTATGGCTTCCACAGCCACGTCACCAGAGAGGTTGTTTTGAGCGTGGAGATGTTAGCCACAGGGTGAGAGATTGTTCTAGGATTCCGACAGGTGTGTTATAGCAGGGTATTCAGGTGAGTAGAGGGCGCCCAAGAGGGGGAGGCCCGACCCATTGATGTGTTTCATATAGTAAACTAGAGGTCGTTGTGCCAGATATTATCTCTCGGCTATGTTTTGATGTGTTGAAGAGGGGCACCATTTGTATTCCATTATAGTTCTGTTGGTCGGGAGGAGTTTCCCTTATTTGTTGCTTTAATGATAAGTGAGTTTCATGCTTTGTACTCTATTTTTTTCATGCTTGCTCCCGTTGGGAGATTCTATGGGTGGTAACCCGTGTCTATCGATGTTTTATTCATCATTGAGAGTGGTGAGTCTAGAAGTGAGTCCTTGTTGTTCATCATGGTAGGCTTAATGTGATTTTCCTAAGTATTTGCTTTACGAGCTGTGATTTGATACTCCATCGAGATGTGAGTTCAGTGAGCATTATGATTTTATCAGCCGAGATGAGTTTGTGGGGAATTTTAATTTGTATGATATATTTTCGGTATACGATTTAGAGTTGAGGGCGAGGTCCTCGTGATATTTGTGATTCGATATGTTTGGATCGGGCTGAGTACCGCGGTGGAAATTTTATCAGGATGGGATCCTTCTGATTTGTTCATATGCTTTACTTCCTCCTTGTTATATTGCTTTTGTAATTCAGTATTGATAGAGAATTGTGCCTATGGACTTGTTTGATAGTTCCTTTATATGTTTCTATTTTAATATTCAGTCATTTCGTTATGTGCTTCTTTAGTTTATCTTGTAGGATGTCTGTTGGGTGGTGTTAGTTGTGGCTTAGTGATTCGGGTGTGCAATAATGAGGCCTTCGTGTTTATTGCATCATTATCAGTATTATGGGGCTTGGAAACAGAGTTCTTTCAGATGTGAGGCTAATCGCCAATGCTGAGTTGATTTCGGGCAGCTATTGTGATCAAAAGTGTTATTTTGAGCCCATGTGTGATATGCTATATTGTGTGGTCGTACCTTATGGGTATAGTCATGAGTTAATGCATCTGGCTGAGGCTAATGCCGGGTATGAATTTAGAATTAGGTCATTTGGAAATGAGTAAAAGGTGAGAAATTGAGGTATGAGGCTTATCGGCGGTTATGGGAAGGAATTACAATTGTTATCGTGCCATCGGGCTGATATAGGTTGGGATGACGTGGGATCACCCGCGGGTGTGTGTTGGAAGTGTGCAATCAGTGATTGGATGAGTTCGAAGTGAATCTTAGGACGTTCGAGGACGAACGTTGTTTTAAGAGGGGGAGAATATATCAACCCGACCGGTTATTTTGAGAATTTAAAATTCGTTTGGTGGCGTAAGGTCATGAACAAATTCACATTGTGTATATCGCCCGGCATGCGTGGTTGGATTCAGTTACCGAATAATCCAGAGTCGACTTGGGGGGCAAATTTCAATTTTTGGAAGCTTAAGTGATGGAAGTTGACCGGAGGTTTGCCTTTTGGGTAAACGGCCTCGGAATGAGTTTTAGTTAATATTAAAAACTTCGTATGGTTATTTTGGACTTAGGCGCGCGTCCAAAATTGGTTTTGGAGGTCCGTAGAGTAATTTGAGGTAATTTGGCGAAAGTTAGAATTTCGACGATTTCGGCCGATAGGTGAAATTTTGATATCGGGCTCAGAATCGAATTCTGCGAGTGGTTCTAGGTCCGTTGTGTCATTTATGACTTGTCTGAAAAATTTCACATCATTCCAGGTTGAATTGATAGGTTTCGGCGCGAGTTTAGATATTTGAGGATTTGAAAGTTCATAAGTTCGATTTATGGTTTAATTGGTCGTTTCGGCGCTGTTTAATGTGATTTGAGATCTCGAGCGAGTCCGAGTTAGGTTATATGACTTATCGTGTTTTTAGACAGGGTCCCGGGGGTCTCGTGTGTGATTCGGATAGGCTTCGGGTCAATTTTCTCCTATTTTTCACTGCTGTTATCTGTCAGCTGATTTCCTTCTTCTCATTCGCATCATAGCCCTCATTCGCAAAGGATCTTTTCTGGGAAGCCCAATTTTCCTTCTTCATGTTCGCATACCCCTCCCGCATTCACATAAACCCTGCTCCCTTGTTCTTCGCGTTCGCGAAGGGTATATTTTCTGGGCAGCCTTAACTCCTTCTACGCGTTCGCATCTTGCCTATGCGTTCGTGTATGTCCCTGTTCTTCCTCTCCGCGTTCGCGAACACATTGTCGTGTTCGCGATGGGAAAATGGGAAGACTCACTTCCCCTTATTCGCGAATGCATCCCTTTCTCCGCGTTCGCGATGCACAAATGACTGGACAAAATATAAGTTTTCAAAATCGAGGGTTTCACCACTTTTATCATATTTTGACCCCTAGAGCTCGGTTCTTGGCGATTCTTTGACGGTTTTTCTCACAAATTGAATGGGTAAGTGTTCTTAAACTAGAATTAAATATATTTCATGAATTAGTCCTTGTTTTTATCATTTAATTTGTGTTTTGAGTTGGGAAAATTGTGGGTTTTGGAAGAAAATTTCTAAGTTGAAGGTTCATGATTTGAGGGACCAAATGATATCGGAATTTGGTAAATTTTGTATGGTTGAACTCGTATTGAAATGGGTAACCAGGTTTTGTAAAATTTGTGGGGTTCCGAGGTGTGGGCCCCGGGGTCGATTTTATATTTTTTTAAAGACTTAAACTTTATTATTCGGAATAGTTTCTTATACGTTTTATGTGTATTTTGAAGTTTTTTTAGTTGATTTTGAGCCGTCCGGAGGTCTTTTCTCCCGAGAAGTTCATTTTAGAGTACCGGGTTGTTGTCTTTGAGGTAAGTATCTTGCCTAACCTTGTGTGGGGGAACTACCCCTTAGGATTGAGTCTTCTATGTTGACTGAAGCCTGTGTACGCGAGGTGACGAGTGCATACTCTCACTTATTTGCAAATAGGTTAGTCTTTTAGTATTCATAGGTCCTTATATTCCCTGTATATGAAGTTTTATTTGTTATATCTGAGTTCTGATTGCTAGTTCATCTCTTTCTACTTAAATGAGAAGTTACTTGCTTAGTTTTCCTTTGTTTCTTATTTAATCTTAATTGACTTAACTGAATACTTTACCTTTTCTACCGTCGTGCTATATCTTCCTTCATAAACTGCCTATTTGACTAGAATTAGCATAATCTCGCCCTATAATTGTTTGGCAGTAATTTGAGTGTTATATGTTGGTATCAAGCATGCTCGTGGGTCGTATATTGTGATTGATATGATCTTTCATTAAGCACTACTTAGGCCTAACTTGATGATTATACATATTGATGGCATTTTTTTGGCATTTCCTATTGCGGAGCATTAATTCAGGTTGGGATTTATTTCGTGAAGCTAATTAATTAAGCAAGATTGATTATATTTGTTTCCCTTGCTGGGATGATATTGTTTCCATTGTTGACTCCCTTGCCGGGATAGTATGGTTTCTATTATTGTTCATGATGTTGATGATATTTTTTTCATTGTTGACTCCCTTGCTGGGACGGTATGGTTTCTATTATTGTTCATGTTGTTGATGATATTGTTTCCATTGTTGACTCGCTTTCAGGGACAATATGGTTTCTATTATTGTTTATGTTGTTGATTCCCTTGTTTGAATGCTATCATTTCATTTGTTTGGGTGACGAAGAGTGTAAAGCACGAAGGGTGATGTTGTGCCATTTGTCTATATTCATTATCATGTGAGGAAAGAGTGTAAAGCACGAAGGTTAATGTTGTGCCATATTATTGAAATTAAAAGCACGAAGGGTGATGCCGTGCCATATTATTGAGAGTAAAAACACTAAGGTTAGTGCCGTGCCATATTATTGAAATTAAAAGCACGAAGGGTGATGCCGTGCCATATTATTGAGAGTAAAAACACTAAGGTTAGTGCCGTGCCATATTATTGAAATTAAAAGCACGAAGGGTGATGCCGTGCCATATTATTGAGAGTAAAAACACTAAGGTTAGTGCCGTGCCATATTATTGAAATTAAAAGCACGAAGGGTGATGTCGTGCCATATTATTGAGAGTAAAAGCACGAAGGGTGATGCCGTGCATGATATTGTGATTGAGTGCGAATGCACGAAGGGTGATGTCGTGCCATATTATTGTGAATTCATGGCACGAAGGGTGTTTCCGTACAGGTGAGGACGAGGGACATGCATTATGATGTGATATATGTTTCCCCGTGTATACATTGTGCCTTTACATCGAGCTGCTATTGTTGTACTTACATATTTGGTGTGACTTATTGTTATTGTCCAGTACTTGACTTTTATCTCAATGGTTGTTGCACTGTCCATGTCTTTTACTTGCTTAATTTTCTTAACTTACATGTTGTATCTGTTGATTCCTATGGGAAGGACGAGAGTAAAAGCACGAAGGGTGATGCCGTGCACTTGTTCTATCGGAAATTATGTTCGAAATACATTTATTGGAAAAGTATATTTTAAAAACACTTATCTTGAAGAAATTACATCTAAAGACTTTCCTTCAGTAAAGTATATATACGTATTCGGAGGAGGTACCTTTCAAAAGAAGTTTCCTTCTGTTGGAGTTGTTGGCTAAGGTCAGAGGTGGAGATTATCGCAGTGCTGAGTTATTACTTGTTCTTACTATATTGTGGGTTTCGGTTTTTGGCTGTGTTCCCGTCCATTTTTCTGTGTAATATTATGATATTCCATCGATTTATTATTGTTTTCCTCCACATTGCATTGTTATATAGTCAATTATATTGTGTAATCTTTGTAAAGATGTCATATTTCGTTATTTTCTATATTTATTCTTGTTCGTTTTATTAGACCAGCGGGTGTCTTGACTAGTCCTCGTCACTACTTCACCGAGGTTAGCCTTGATACTTACTGGACACCGCTGTGGTGTGCTCATACTACACTTCTGCACATTTTTGTGCAAATTCCAGGTTTTGCATAGTCGGCCGATCGATAGTTAGCAGCGCGGTTGCTGTTGTGGAGACTCAAGGTAAAACCGCTCCAACATTCGCGAGTTTCGGAGTCACCATCTTATTTTGCTTAAACAGTGTTGTACTTGTTCCAGAACAGTGGTATTTGGGAATTCTAGTGTAAATTATGTAAAACTTATGACTTGTACTTACCGGGTTTTGGGAAGATGTGTAAGGTGTTGAGACTTATTTCAAAATGATTTTTGTATTATGATTAATGTTTAATAATGATAGGCTTACCTAGTCTTCCGTCACGATACCCAACGGGGGGAAACTTGGGTCGTGACACTATACTCCTCATGAGAACCATTACTTCATTCTGAACCAAATAATGGTGTTTTCCCTTTAATATACTTCATATAATCCGATTGCACTGATCCTAGATCCATAAATCTCTTCTCACCCAGTACGAACTGCTCAGGCAATGAGCCACCCCGGACATGACCAAAAGTCTCATATGATGCCACAACGTGCCAATACGCTACCAACTCGGATGTGATATATAAGGAGAACGAACTCTGGAAGGAACTACTCAACTCACGCAAAAAATTAGACAACTTAAAAGGTGCTATAAACCTCCCTCGGAAAATGGGAAACAAAAACACACAAAATTAAAATATAGAGAACCATACTTAACATCACACTGTTGCGGCGTGCAACCCGATCCAAATAACATACCTGTGGCGGCGTGCCACTCGATCCATACATAAAATTCAGATAAGGAGATACACGCCGAGCTAAATTTCTCACTACTATGAACTACTGAATATCAGTCACAAGAAACGCTAAGTGCACAATACCATCCCTGGGGAGACTTATAGTGCCATGAGCTGCAAAACTCAAGAACAACTGAGGTGCGATACATGATCTAAATCTCAAGAGCCATCCTGCCCACATAACACCATCGCTACGCTAAACCTTAATACATAAGAAAATTATCAAGCCGTTACACAACTCACACGACATGATATAATATTACATTAAATAGCCGACGACGAAACAACATCCAATGTCCGAATACTCCTCCATGAGGGACGCTATGCTGAAATGAACACATCTTACCTGATATAGGGCCCATATTCATATTTAAATCCATCCATAGACCTCAAGTTGATTCTGATCACACCGCACTAGGCCAATAACCTTTCATGGGTCTCTAATAACTCCCTTTTCCCCATAACTCATAAGAGCAACCATCATAATCGGAACAAACTCCCACAGTCCGAAACAAAATAAACTGAGCGCCCTCTAGGCATAATTCTCAAATAAGTGATATTACCACATTCTTCATACTTGGTTTAAATCTTCAATCAATTAAGTGACTATATGTCACACTTATACGATCTTCCTGTGGTCACACTCCCACTACCTTCCACACAAGGTAACAAGTTTGCATATCCATACCACCGACCACACTAACATTGTAAAGCAACTCAAGAATCCATAACCAGGATGCAAAACCTCTTTCAAAAAACACCGATCTCAGGTGACGCTGAGACAACACCAGCTTACCTAAACATTCAAATCCATGTCCTGCCCATCCGAGCTCGTGACATCCTTGTCAACACCAAACCGTAGATCTTGAATCCTCAACTTCCAAATTCCCTACCTCTCACTACACCTAACATGCCAATATGCGGTCGTACATGAATTTCATCATAACTCCTGAACCACTAATAGGGTAAACACTTCATCATATAAAAAAATTTTACTTAACTCATTCCAAGATAACCATGACAACACGCGAATGAATTCTCATAACTGTAGAATATACAAATCCTCAAGTAGTGGTCTAAACCACCATAACCCTTCCAGGATCCGCCTACACATAACATGCCAAAATACTTGGATATTTCCAAATAAAATCGATTACGGCAGCCGTCAAGCCTCGCACGTACCGTCACAAATCACATGCATAACTTGATTACGCTGAAGGAACTGATCACCGCCACCATTATGCCAATTCAGCCGTGGATAACCAATCTCACTTCTTCTAATTAATCCATAACTTGTCTTAGAGATAATAGCAGCTCCATTCCTTAGATCACAAACCTAAACCCACACTCGTCTTGATTTACCCCATTCCACAAGACCACATTGTCTCCAAAACCATGAATCATTTCATACCCACCTTGCACGCACATTCACATCTTCAACTGGTACACCCATTAGAAAATCCCTCAACGAATTCAAAGTCATTTTCTCTTTTTCCTCCAAATGCTACTCTTCAAGTCGAAAATATCATAGATAATTCTGTGCCTCTTATCATAATCCACTACATAAGCTTGATTCTTAACCATACCGCGGGTTTGAAATCCTTAGGCACCGCATTTTAACCTTTGAATCCACTAGGACCGTCGTTGAGAGTCACCCACTATGGCTTGGCCCTGAATATAATCAACTCTAAGGCTCCACTGATCCATGAACACCCATCTCAATGAAGTACCTGACTGAATCGCTTCCTTTGTAAATCATCTCTATACGAAGCATAAGTCATGAATCTTCCCAAAGCCCGAACACGAGTCAATAAGGCCAACTATAACACACCTCTATCAATTCCTTTGCTCAAATTACCACTTATGTTCTCTTCCCTTACCTATAATAATCCACCAATAAACCGATAACTAGAATTTTCACCAGTAGATAACCATGCAACCCAATCATAGGCGGCGGGACTCTCCCACTTAGCATGAAGCTACTATTACACAACTCTAGAGCTCACCGAGATTCTTTCTTCATTGTTGACATGATCTTGCATAACCAGCTCGCCAAATTCCTCGAAATCCTTCTGTTTGACCTTTCATGAACACTCTGAATCACTAACAACATTCACATATTCGACCTCTCACTGAATAGCCGGTAGAATCCTTCATAGAAGCTTCGTCAACACCACGCAACCGCTAGCCTGCTCACAGGAGATAACCCACCTGTGGAAATTACATGCCGACATCTTCCACGTCGATGCACGGGGTACAATCACTACGACATCACTAACCTATACTGAACCCGTGCTAATTCACCAACGGTACTAGTCTGTTCAGTTCTTATGGACATCCACTAAATGTGCGACAATATCTTCCAGTTCAAAGTTGTATTGCATCCTTCTTCATATCAAGCACTCCTTCTTATTGCATCCAAATCTCCCACCGTAATAGCCAATATTTCAAATTAAGCATGTAGATCCAATCACCATCCACTAAAATTCCCCAAATCACTCTAAACTTTTCCTCAAGGTGTGTAGTTATCCTGCCACTGAACCCATATGCTACTCTGCCACTCTCCCACTTTGGTCAAACACTCTCCTTTAAGCATCTACTCGACTCCTGCTTCTGACACTTAGCCTTCTGGAAGTTTAACCACTGCAAGACACCTCCAACATGTTCTTCCTCATCCTTCGCTGCCCAGTTGTTGCATGTCAAAATCTATCTATGTAGCACTCGAACCATTAAGTCGCTACTAACTTCAAACCTTTCTGAGAATCATCTTCCTCTAGCCATCAACACTAGGAACGCTGATTCGATTATGAACCTCGGCAAACCGCGATCTCTGATAACCGCTTCTCCAGCACTATTTCACGCGACTCTTCCCCAAAGGCGAATTGAAGAAAACCATAACACCAGTGAACTTAACATGTTCAACAAGGACAATGACACCACGTCACAGATAAAAATTCCACCACGCTCGAAAATACCAAGTCTCGTTACTCCATCAACCTAAACTTGAACACTTATAGTATGATTGTCTTTCGTTTGATGGAAAAGAAATACCAAGTCTCTGAATCACGCTCTGAGTAGACCTCCTTTCGAGTCATTCACCGCCCCGACACCTAGGCAATCATCCTACCATCACCTCAATACCGTGATATAACCAATCATGAGCATCATAGCAACCTGTGCATAGCCTCAAAGCTCTCATAAATGAAGCTACTGAGCTGAAATGATAGAGTATCCTTCCGCAAGGCGACGACAATAGCCGAAACAACTATGCAGGGAGAAACATCCCGCACCACATCTGTAGTACCATTACATTTCCTCAATTGCCAATTCATAGAAAGCGCCTCGCCTAAGATTGAGTAGGAAAGAAACATAGGCATAAGCCTCAAAGGAATCAAATCGCACGATAAGGAATCAAGAAGGGAAGTGCTCCTAATAGCCCTGTAGCTTCTCGAAGATAAATACAGACGTCTACGTACCGATCTGCAAGACTCTACTAGACTTGCTCATGACTTGTGAGACCTAAGGGAACCTAGTGCTCCGATACCATGTAGTCACGACCCAAAATCCATTAAAGGTCGTGATGGCGCCGGACACCACTGTCAGGCAAGCCAACACTAAATAGTTAATTAAATTCTCATTTTAATATTTTTGAAATCATTTCTTTTCCTTGCGTTTAGCAATAAATAATGAACTTCACCGAGTAAATAATAATGTCTTTAACCAATTTTCAATACTAACTAATCCCATGTACATCCCAAAACCCGGTGTCACAAGTGCATCAACAATTTCTAGGAAGTAAAAAGTAATACAATAACCGTTTAGAATACAATTGGACAGTAGAGAAAATACAATACAATACTCTTAAGGAGACTCTGCTGGCTACGGGTCGTCTTGAGAGGTGCAGCTCACCTAAGTCTCCGTATCAACCATGCCACTGCGCCAACTAGGCCGCTAGAGATACATGTGCCTGTGCAACAAAATGCACGGCAAGTGTAGTATGAGTACAAAAATAACGTGTACCCAGTAAGTATCCCGTCTAACCTCGAAGAAGTAGTGACGGGAGGTCGACTTCGACACTTACTAGTGGTCAAATTTTGAAATACCAAAATGTGTTAAAGTATGGATTTTATAAGGTAAATTCAAACTCGATAAACATGAAGTAGGTAAACAATTCTTTTAATAATAAGAGATTTCCAAAAATTCATGTTTTATTATTTAACAATTTATCTCAGGCCAAGGAAGAAATATCAATATTCATAAATTTACAAGGCAAGAAATACAAGCATGTGCAATTATGTTGAGGTCGTATGGCCCGATCCGACAATATTTATACTATGCACTGCTAGAGGGTCGAATGGTGCGAACCATAGATGCATCTATTACCCCTCTCGCGAATCATAGATGCGACGCGGTCAAATGTAAATACACACATTCAAACAGTCAATCAAGAAACAGGGAACATTTATCCTAGGAAAAGTCGATCCTCTTTTAACGATTAAGATAATGAAGTTTAACTTATTTAGAAATTCATTTACCAATTTGATATGATTTAAGCAATTTAAATTGTCAATAAGGTTACAAATATTTCAAGTATAGCATGCTTTTAGGTCCTAGACTACCCGTACTTAAGCACAATAGTAGCTACGCACGGGCTCTCATCACGTCGTGCATACGTAGCCCCCGACAAATAGTAGCACATAATTAATTATTTCACCTATGGGGACAATTTCCTCTTACAAGGTTAGAAAAGAGACTTACCTCGATCCGAAATTCCATAACCGGCTTCCAAGCCCTTTCGACAACTCAAATCGAGGCACAACACTCCAAAACTAGTCAATAATTATGCAAACCCATAAATTTATACTCAATTACTCACAATTCAATTTATAACAATTTTTAACCCCAATCGAAAGGTCGATAAAATCACCCTCGGGCTCACGTGCCCGGATTCCAAAAAATTTCGAAGATAATGATCACCCATAACTTTACAAACCCAAATATATAATTTACTCTCAATTTCATGTCCAAAATCGTGGTCAAAATCCAACAATACTAAATTCCTAGGTTTTCCTCAAAATCCCAAATTTCTATCAATTTTCATGCTTGAATCCACAATAAAACTATGTATTTAACTTACAAGAGGTGGGATTAACTTACCTCATGTTTGATGATGAAATCCCCCTCTTCAAAGGCTCCAAAATCGCCCAACCAAAGTGAAAATGTGAGGAAAATGAGCTAAAACTCATTTTTTTATAAAACACATTGCCCAGCCCAACCACTCGCACCCTTCAGTCACTTGACCGCTTCTGTTGTTCCGTAGGTGCGGACGATATGTCGCTTCTGCGGTCTAGGGCTCCCAGCCCATTCTCCGCTTATATGCCTTCTCTTCCGCAGGTGCGGTCTCGCTTCTGCGGCGAGATGACCACTTCTGTGGTCCTGTACTCCCAAGCGAAAATAACATCTGCGACCCTCATGGACGCTTCTGCAGCTCTGCACCTGCGGCCAAAACCTCGCAGGTGCGGTTACACCAGATGACAGCATCCCTCATCCTTTCTTCTAAGTCCAACTCGATTAACCACCCAAAATCCACCTGGGCCCCCCGGGACCCCGTCCCATCACACCAACCAGTTCCAAAACATAATGCGGACCTGCTCGAGGCCTCAAATCACATCAACAACACTAATACCATGAATCGCACTCCAATTCAAGCTTTATGAACTTTAGAACTTGAAACTTCCTCATTCGATGCTGAAACCTATCAAATCACGCCCGCTTGACCTCAAATTTCACACACAAGTTACATTTGACATTACCGACCTACTCCAACTTTCGGAATCGAATTCCGACCCCGATATCCAAGAGTCCACTTCCAGTCCAACCTCTAAAAAACCTTCAAATTTCTAATTTTACCAAACGACTCCAAAATGACTGAAGGACCTCTGAATCCATTTCCGGGCGCGCTCCCAATACCAGAATCACCATGCGGAGGTAATCCTAGACTCGAAATCCCAAACAGACATCGATACCTCACTCTAAGAATTAAAACTTACTCTAATGATTAAGGCCTCAAGATGAAGAGTAGCTACCGTGAGAATGAGAGAATGAAGTCGTAAGGTGGCTTTATATACTTAGTGAGTAAAATCTTAATTTTGTTAAAGCTTATTGGGTTATCAGTTAAACCGTTCATAAAAATTGGACAAACCGAACCGATAACCCAATAATCAAATAATATAAAATTGTTATTGAACTATTTACTCAGTAACCTGATATCGATAACCAATAGTGTTTTATCCGAACCGATAAAATACTATTGGTTATCGATATCGGGTTATTGAGTAAATAGTTTGATAACACTTTAATATTATTTGATTATTGGTGTGTGT